>JAVCKZ010061395.1:0-15364 GCA_034780755.1 Lepetodrilus elevatus
ATTGACCGGGGTAATAATAATGTAGCGCTATGAGCATGCTTCTGAAGCATGGGTTTGGCGCAATATAAATGCGTTTATTATTATTATTATTATTTAGGTATACAGTGAAAGGTGAGCGTATTCTAGTCTAGATTGCGTGGAAACAGTTTGGTAGATCTCTAAATACAATTATACATATTCAAAACATATACTGACGAACATGATAATACATATGCACAGAAATGACTGACTATATGTACTAGTATTTTCTAAGGTGCAGTGTAGGATAATTCCAAATTGATAGGACACTCGTCGAATCTGGTCCCATGGCAGACTTCTTTGACAAGTAAACATAAACGAGTGTATTATACGTAGCGCTAGTCATAACATGACGCATCAAATGTGTGTTATACATGGCACTAGTTATGACATGACATTTGTACTCTGTACATGACACACCCGAGTGTTATAATACACACACATATATATATATATATATAATAGCCGATGTATGTTGTATATGACGCTAGTTTACTAAACTGTGGGGTCTCCTACATATTTCTCATAAGCTACTTGTCCACATCCCCCAAACTGTCTTAATATGAAAACCTTATCTCCGCATATGAATTACCATTATTAGACAGTTTCGACTATATTCTTCCAGATCTTTAAATTATATCAAAATCAACAAGTACACAGATAAATTTAGAATGACGTATTTCCAATAATTTAACCAATGAAAATGTGGGTGTTTTTGTTAATGTCCGCCCTGAATTTGAATGAATCTTTAAGGATTCTGAACCGGAAGTGGACATTGAAACAGACACATAGAGTAAGTAGACCCCACAGTTAGGCTAGCGCGTGCACTTCCTGTCTCGCATGCATCCCCAGGCTAACTCGGCTCCATACCTTTACATGCTCTACGGTCAGTGATGTGTTTGGTACTATCCCTGTAGTAGCCTTGTTTACAATAGTGACAATGGCGTCCCGCCGTGTGATGTTTACATCCGAGACACACCCCACCGCTCAAAAGCCCAGACAGCATATACAGCTCTCTATTGAAGCGACATCGTCGAGCATGCAAATTACAATTGCAAGCTGGAAAACAAAAATAAACCAAAATAAACTCAACTGAAAAACAGAAGAAGAAAAGGACCTCCTACCTTTGCAAGCCTTCCGGTGTGTCATTGGCTTGCTTCTGTCGCGATAGAAGCCTTCTTTGCAGTAATTGCAATTTCGGCCAGCCGTGTTGTGTCTACATCTCAGACACACCCCGCCGCTATTGTATCCAGATAATTGGTATAATTCCATATTGAAGCGACATTGTCTAGCGTGCAGGTTACAATTACACGCTGAAATAGACGGAAAGAGATACAGAAAGTGGTCAAGAGATAAATCCGTCACCAAGGTTGTGGGCACGGCCATTTACCAAGAACATTCCGGATCTCTACTGGTCATGGGGAGTTTTATGACAATTTCACCAATCTGAGACTAAACGCATTACACAGTCGTAGAATTGCATGCGATGTGCAGTATTTATTTCTCCGAGACAGGTTGATTAATTTTGTCAGTGAAGACATCCGCCTGGATGGGAGTTCTGTCGGAGTCCTGGAGCGTTTTTAGTGAGATCCGGAAGTCCGGGATAATGCCGCGAGAGGACGTATTGGAACATGCTGGGGATGCTGTGAAGCATTGACTTCTACTCACACCATCAAGGAGTCCAATTTACAGACTTTTCTGACAAATTGTAATGCAATTTGTTGAACAATTAGGATAAAATAAACTCCACAACGTGTGTTCTATAATAGAACATGCTCTTTTGGCTGAGAATGACTTTTAAGAAATTGTGCTGTATTACTTTAAACATTACTCATTATATAGGCTTACTATATATATAGTAGATTCCAGTTTGATATATTTATCATATTCCATAGAACATTGTAGCAAACACCGTCACGAACAACATCAATTATTAAAAGTATATCCAAGCAAATGCACTGGTGGATTAACATAATGCTGGACTATTTCCTATTGTGATTTGAAAGTGAGAGATATTAGAATAAATAGATGTCTAGATATATGAATACATACCACAGATATTTGATTCATTTTCAGCGTTTATGAACGATAATATCCCATGATGGTTTAGTTTACTTTTCGTACGTCAATAAATGTGTCAAATAACTGGGATAAACACGTGCATAAGTACAGGCCTCCGAATAATAATATGAACATTGTGTCGTACACGCAGGCACATATGTATAGTAATATTCCAATTCCACACATTGTAGTATTACTATAGATATATGACATACATGTTTATAATAATTATTCAGAGTCCTGTGATAGAGGGAACAAAGAGACGAGGAAAGAATAGAAGAAGCAAAAAGATATCAAATAATTATGTTAACAATGTACGTTTTAATTGAATATAAACAAGATTAAACTTGACATATAATGTTAGAAAGCCTAATGTAGATGCCAGGTTTCATAATACTACTACTACTACTACTAATAATAATAATAATAATAGTCATAATATAAAATAAATAAATAAATAAAAATGAATAATAATAACTAGAGTAAATAAATACAGTAATAAATAAATACATTAATTAATTAATTCATTAATAATAATAATAATAATAATATATAATAATAATAATAATAATAATAAATAATAATACGTAGATTTAGATAGAGAAATGCTTCTGTAGAGGTTCATGCAACACATTAACGTATTATTAACATGTATTTCCTAGACAAAATGCCGCTGTCCAGATATTCCTAGATCATGCATAAATACGAAGAAATATGATTAAATGTACATCTATTTATCACAACACGTTTATATATAGAAATGCATATCTCTCAGATTATCGTATCATCGTCAACTTAAGTGAGTGATACAGAACATGCAAGATAGGTTACTTTGATTTACATTTAATACTATTTTTATCACTCCGCTTCTAACCTAATGAAGCATATTTTTTGGATTCCATTTTTGTCATGCATCGATAACATGAACATGACTTTAATGAACTCTCGGTCAGGACAACTACGATTTCTTCTATATAATTAAATATGCATTTCTATATCGCAAACAACTTCATGACAACACATACATGAGCATAGATAGTATACAACAGTAACAACACTATAAAGAAATCACAAACAAAACACAGAAAAATTGCTTTGGAAAATGGTATACATTTATAGCAAATGAAAAAAAAGTATTTTGGACGGATGTGTACAAACTATATTTATCGTCTTGCTCTAATAATTTGCAGTGAATGTGACCAGGTGTTTGTTTGAAATCGAATAATAGGTCTTAATTCATAAAATATATTATGGTATTTGACAGCACGATATATTCCTCACTAGAAATTGCACTAATCGACATCAGCAACTTTTGATTTAACTTTCTGAAATTTAAATAACATATAGTAAACATTTAACATGGTCAAATAAAAATAAATAAGTATCGTCAGTTAACTAAGGTATGTCCATGTTTAACCTACATCAAACCAAATTAATATTATATTAAATCTATGTATTGAATATTGGTAAAGCCAAAGAACATAAGTAACAATTAATGTGCCTACAGAAGGTACAGCAATTATTCGATTACTTTCTCCACAGTGTATACAACGGTTTAATAAGTAAATGTGATATTCTTGTCGTGTAAGTGTGTCGCATTCTCAGGACAGTTAGCAGCAGAGTGACAGGAAGACTGACAAGGCCATAGGTGTCATCGTTACACATTTCCCCAGAGTAAATTAATTGTTTTGTCAATACATCTGTCAGCAACGTAGTACACATTCACAGGCCGCTCTGTTGCTCGTCAATCACCCGGCAATGGCACCATTGATGCAGGTCGTATTTAACACTTCCCGCCGATTGAATTGAGACCGTGATGAATTCACCAGACAGTTAACAAATTATTAGATAGCTGTTGAGTGAAAAAATGCTACAAATATTCCATCTAACGCAACAATCCGCAATACTTGTGTGTTAAGTGCACAAAACGCTCATTGATATTCGGATTCGGTGCAGACAAGCGGTGTCACACATATTCATCCATTCATGTTAGTTTCCAAAAGCAGACTATTGGAGTTTAAAATGGCACTTTCCAGACCGCATAATTACTTTACAGTAGCCCTTGGCGAATACAGAATATGAATAGAGGCGCATTAAGCATTGACAAACGTTCTGATTGATACGTTGCCTATTGAATGCTAGTGAAGACCTTGACTAAAGGACAGATTCCTGTAGCAGAGCGACACACTCATATATACAGAGCAACGCACGTGTACAGGGACCGTACCCCCAACACAAATAGCATACCATATAATATTTGGAACATGTATATTTTACAGATTAAGGAACATGTACAGACCCAAACGCACTTGTTTTCTATTTAGTAACCTGATATTAACTTCACTGACCTATAGTCATATATCTATTATTATTTAAAAATTTAATATTTTGATATTGTAACACGATAAATATATCACAATTCGTATACTTTTTATCCAAAATCAATGCTAAATTTTGTTTATTCATACTACATACACACATAGTTATATACATAGAGAATATTAACCGAGTGTTTCTATAATATGTGTATGACATATATAATGAAATTATTAACACTATGAACCCACTTGCACGATACTCTGAGTGTACACATTTTGGGTGGAAATGAGTATATGGTTTAGATCTGTCAACAAGTGTGACCAATCACCTGATGATATAGGTAGTCACACCTTCAGTGGGAGTTGGCGCACACTATCACCTGTTAATGACAACACATCCAGACGTACTTAGGATACTTATAGTCATATTATCACCTGTGTTTATTCATCCGAGTTCTCAGATGTGTGACGACGCATCTGAAACCCATTCCCCCCAGTCGCAGTAATTCACCAAAACCACCATCTCTCACACTTTGTAAAGCAAACAACGCTCATAAAAAAGGCAACTATTCCGACTAATGATCCACACAGAGAACGTATTGACCCTTGAAAGGTGGTCACGTGATAAAGTCCTTCTACAGATCGTACTACAGAAGATGTTAAGTTCGGCGTTAACACACAGAACTATGTACATAAACACAGTAACAATTAACATGTGCAAGAAGTCTACCGATTGTCTTCCAACCTATAACCACTGTGCAGAAAACCACTTTTCTTACATTCGTTTAAAAAAACCCAGACAAGGAGTTCATAACTCATCGCTGTTGATATTTACCCACGGGCAATTTCGAGAACAATACGAAAGCATATTGCATCCTAAAAAAGTTACAGTTCGTATCACATAACACCCTAAAATGAAGTTCTATAAACCACGAGAAAAAATAATAATATGTTTTCATGTGTATTGTTCTTTTAAACAGATGGTTAAACTTGTATAATATGTCCGTCGGACATAATACGCTCATTTGGACCCTTTATCCCTCTTTGTGTAACAGTATCGTATGCTGGAATTGCGTCTACGATCGTACACACCAGCCATAATTCTGTCAAACCGGGGTATCATTTCTAACTAACATGTAGAGCAAGCCTAGCAGCCCAGATTCCCTGAAGCAGACACCCATGTGATGTATCTACCGTACACACACGAACTCGCTGAGGAGTCCACGGGATAAATGGTCTTGAAACTTTAGTACTCGTGGCAAGCCAAGCCCCCTAAAACGTCATCAGGCAGAATAAATCCACTGAGAAACTGTGACTGCTTTATGAGAAAGTCTGAATAAAACCCGTGTCGTTCAATTACAAAACATCAATTACGGTCTTCCCTCGCATATATAATTGTTGTTTTAATGCGGGTATCTGGTTATTGCGATTAACGGTACAGGAAGTCATAATTCAAATGGAATCTAAATCAAGAAAACAGAAAATGCTTTGATGCAGAATGGAGGAAGTATATTCGACGGGACGACATTGGACAAGATCAGTAATTGGGCATACCATTAGAAGAGAGAGAGAGGAGAGAGCGAGAGAGAGAGAGAGAGAGAGAGAGAGAGAGAGAGATAAGAGAGAGAGGTAGAGGTAGAGGTAGAGAAAGAGAGGTAGAGGTAGATAGATATCAATAGATATTTAGAGAGAGAGATAGAGAGAGAGAGAGAGAGATGGGTAGAGGTAGAGGGCTCGAGGGGTAGATAGGGAGATAGAGAGAGAGAGGGAGGGAGAGTGAGATAAGAGAGAGATGTAGAGGTAGATAGCTATAGATAGAGAGAGAGAGAGCGAGAGAGCGAGAGAGAGCAAGATAGATAGAGAGCTAGATAGAGCTAGAGAGCTAGATATAGGGAGATAGAGAGAGAGAGGGAGAGAGACGGAAGAGATAGAGACGGAGGAGAGAGGTAGAGGGAGATAGATATCAATACAGAGATAGAGAGAGAATAGAGCTATCAGAGTAAAGTACAAGCTTCTACTGACGCACAGCAGTACAATAGAAAACGCGTACTGAAACTGCTATGAAAGAATCTAAAATGACTATGTCGCTCCCTTGTGCACTATTAGCAAGAATCAAAACTGCAATACACGTCTTGCTATTCATAAACATGTCCCCAGAATGGAACGAACACAGTAATGCGTTCAATTAGAAGCGTTTACTCCTGAATTAGGGTTAAACTACTGGTATCCTGGCACAAACTGCGTCACCAATGCCATGCTAGAAGCACTAAACATCCGACTGCTTCAAGGAAGTAGATATTTTAAAACTGTGTGTGTAAATATATAAGCTGGCGAAGAACTTGACATAAGCCAGAGTCTGTGCCAAGTTAGAGAGTAGCTCGTCCCACAGATAGACGGTTACGGTGGGGGTGGTGGGGGTGGTGGGGGTGATGATGGCTGACACTCAGACTTTCAGAATCAGCCTGCACCAGGAATCTACACCAACAAGTGTTAGGATCATTATATACATCAGGGGGGCCTATTCTCAAACGTTCTTACGAACTTCTTAGGCTAAGAACGAACAGTTGTTAACGATTTTAATAACATGGCTAAGAAGTACGGTACGTAAGAACGTTTCGAGAATAGACCCCCTGAAGGGTAAATCATCAACGGTAATTCACAAGGCCAAACGATCGTGATAGTAACATAGTCCAAACACAAAGACTACAACATGAATTTAGCATCTAGGAAGCTACACCAGAAAGTATTAGGATCATTCTCTTTCTCATGAAGCTACATCAAGTGTTCTTATCACAGTCTTATCACAGTCTACATCAACAAGCTCTATCAATAAATGTTGGCGCTCAATGGTTTCTCAGCATCTTTGTTTAGAACGTTTTCGGCATGTTGGGGGATTCTCGTTTTAGTATGAGCACATGTGGTAAAAACCTGCAAGCATTTAATAAAACATAAATTTCTGGAATTACCGCATGACACGCTTGATTACATACTAATACCGCTCTGATATGATGAAGCAAGCTCCAGGTGTTCAGCGCAATGCTTCAGCCGAAATGTGGATATTTATAAATTGTATTTTTTAATAATGCCTATATATTTTATGTATTTTTGGTAGCTTGGTATTGTTAGCATTTTAAGTAAAATAGGACTTTTTCTAGTCCAGTACTTTGTCTAGTTTTATATGTGTTGTTTGTCTTCATATGTATTTTTAAGATGTCACTTTCTTAAATGTGTAACAAATTCCCCTTGTAGGTAGATCTAATAAAGTCTTATCCTATCTCTTATCTTATCTTATATAAGTACATATGACATGACCGATATTATGGTTTATTTTATTATATATTTATTGATTGTGCTTCTCATATATACTATACGTTTACATTATCTAGCATTATCTAGCAGTATTAACACGATACTCGAATTCTATCCGTGTAGTGTATATATATAGTGCGTGGTCTGGCAGACCTGGTAACAGGTTAAGCAATATGGAACACAAACTGACAACCGGAAGTTTTGGCAAATTGGGAACTAGTCTCGATGGGAGGTCAGAGTTCAACGCTGATTCCAGAGTGTTGATAGATTTCAATTTAATTTCGCAGCAAACGTGGTGTCTATCTATCATTATCTGACATTATGTTTGGCTTCTTGAACGACGCTTTATAGGCAACGAATCCTGCGCCTTTCAATACGACTAAACTAGAATCCAGTTATCGATACTAGTTGTAGTAAACACCCTGACATCAGTTTGGAATGATGATGTGATGATGATGATGATAATGATGATGATAATATTAATAATAATAATTAACAAAATTAAAAAGAAGAATAATAAATTTATATAGCGCTTAGGAACTAGACTAGCTACTCAATGGCGCTGAACAATGCTGATTTTGGTATGTTAGCGCATGTAAGATATTTAAACATCTTCATATTTACATTTAGTAATGGAGCAGATTTTAGACAAACTGCGGTATGAAATGCTAACTATGTATAGCTTATTCATGGGAAAATGTGCTCATAGAACAACCTCAAGCAAACACCATTCAGTATTCACATCAATACGTCAGTTTATTTAATGTTTTAAGCAATGTACAAATTGGAAAATTGTGTCAGTAATTGTTCACCGCCATCATTATCTAGAATGTATTTAAAATAGTAATAATCCCACCTGTAGTAACGAACATTACCCTTTATTACCAGCTAAGTAAATGTATTGTCATTTCATTACTAGCTTATGACAAATACTATGTATATATTATTTTATTTTAAATTATGGTTTAGAGCCGCTTTCAATATTCTTTCACTTATAAAACATAAATACATGCATTAAATATCCGTCACGTAAGCTAAATAAAACGTTAGTAAAATTATATCATGGCTTTCATACACATTCACATTGTGTTTATTATAAATACTGTAAAAAAAACATTAACAAAATATTGATGATACCTTGTGTACTAGTATGTGGTAGACGTTGATTACTCAAATGTAATTTCAAAGAAACTCTTATTAGAATTATACCAGATTTGTCATCTATCTAAACCGTGTACTAATCATAGCATGATGTAATTATTATTCATGGTATCTTTTAATAATATTCTTCTAATCGACATATTTGAGCTTGAGAATGAACATAGTAAAGTAATAGTTATCCATGACAATATTCTTCAACGTATGTATACACTCTATATGCAATAGTTATGCTATTTCAGTGACTGCATCACATCCACAGTAGCTATGACCCCAAGAGGTCGTATGTAGAAAATACCACGGTATATAGTATAATGTCATTTACATTTACATTATCAAACCTAGCATACTGTTGAGGATAGATAGACATACTGTCTGGATTTTAGTAAGATGAACGGTAGTAGTAACATAAAAAGTCACACGGCTCGTACTGACGGTTCATATATTCTATGTAATTAGTGCCAGAATATAACATATTTCATTTCAGCGCACGAGCATTGGGTTAATTTGCTATATACAGCAGGTATGGCCTAAATATTTGTTCGTGTATTGACATCCGACACCATGGTGATGAATAACTCGGAGGAAATAGGTTACTGTCTGCCTGCCTGACGTACGATAGTTCTCTACAGCTATTTAAACTTTAATTGAAAAAGCATGTTAACGTTAATTATGCATACTTTTTTTCATTAGTACATATTAATAAATTCAAGTGAACGCGTGTGTACTGAATAACATTCTTTTTATTTCTTCATGAATTCAACTATATATTATCGCAGCACTGATCCAGACAGTATATATGAAGATTCTGATCACTCTATGTAGTAAAATACGTGTAGGAATTCTTTAGTAATGCTGTATATAAACTATATATAATATAGTCTTTTCACAGTCGGGTATTTATGACTGGGAAAAAAAAAGAGAGTATGTTTTCAAAGAAACGTCTCTAGTGAACGTTTTGAAGTGAAATAATAAATTGTAAATATTCATCGCTTCTAATTTGCGCTCGATGCCGTTTCAGAGTCAATGATATGATGACATATACTTAGATTCGGCAAGAAAAAATACGAGCCACGAAAGACCTAAAAAATAGTATACAACGTTCAACACAGTAGCAATCATGTTTGTTACTTTAAAAAAATATGATTTCCTACAAAGTACCCCTGTTAACATGCTCTTTCAATCGTTTATAAGATATAACGTATGTTGATATACATAAATATTCTTTGCCATACAATAGGTATTGGACTTCCAGCTTCAAAGGCTTCTTATTAAGCAGTCATCAAGAACAGCCTTCCACGGACGTTTCGCTTCAGTAGATCTTCTTTGTCCAAGAAACGAAACGAAACGAAGGCTGAGAAATCTATTTACATGCTTGTAGCACCCCTCTCACGTATGCGTGTGCTGCTCTGCGCGTGGTATTGTGCTCGCTGAATTGAGGAAATACTCGTTGGAATCACCAATTCACCCGCGTCACGAGCCCACTAATTGATCAGTCTCAGACCCCGACGTGAGTTCTAGGTGCGACATTCCTGACGTTCCCCTCTGAAGAGCAACTCCAGGTAAGCGATGAGGAGTACATTTTGCGGGGACAATTCGTAACAACTTCATCCCGGAGTTGCAGGGTCCTGCCAGAAACATCCAGCATAATAGGGTCGACTTTAGTCAGTGATTCAGATTTTCTACTTGGTTTGTATCAAGAGGTGTACTAGGGCGTTCCTCTGACTATAGTATACAAGAGCAAACAAACCCAATGGACAAAGAACATTCCCCGAAGGAACCTCTAGGGTACTCGATGCTTCCTTCCTACATCCTCCAGAACAATGTCTCCGAGCAGAGAATGAAATCTTGACCCTTCTAACCTCCCTGTATCACTGTACATCCCTCCTCATAAATGAAACGATGGACCCTTCATTTGTCTGGCTGTAGGTACAACTGGAGCCTACCCAACGATACGTACACTGAAGTCCCGCTGAACACTGTTAGGGAACACAGAGGGCGCCAGCAGGGGTCTGACAGATCCCATTGGTGCTCAACATGGCCTGACAAACACTTGATACAGGTCTTTTGCCGGAATGTAATCATTTGTGTTTGTTGTCAGTTTTTAGCTCAGTGTGCAGGCGGGCTATCGTGTTTTTGAGCCGTCACCACAGGCCGCAGTCTTCATCAGTCGTGTGGAGTGTTACGACTAGGCGCTGGCCCTGCTGCAGGAACACGTCGCCAACAATACTGCTGTCATGTCTTACTACCGTCTCACCTTACCCTTTTATACAAGACGCATTTCATCTCCCTGTATCTGGCTCGTGGATAAACAGTCTGATAAATAACCCTCTGTCAAGTCCAACAAACTCATCGCCACAATCATCCGCTACTTTTGGATTCCCATTGGTTTATATACAGTTGAATAGAAGAATCTTTATTTCACGTCGGATATGTGGATAACAAAAAACGTCAGTTCTGTAGAGCTAAAGCATTATTCCGAGCCATTATCTATTCATTAACTTAATAGAAATGAAGGTCCATTTCCGTTAGCAAAACTAAAGGGAGCCTGGAGTTAATGCTTGATACGGATAAGTCTGCGACTTCCGGTTTCGGTTTCAGGATACTGGTAGATAAAAACAACTGCGTGCTCTCCCAAGCAACAAATAATATATGTCCATATCTCCGTACACGTGTGTGGACAGAACGGCTCTATATAACCTTGACCATGATTGTTCTACTAAACCACATCCCAAACGAAACTAGATATACTGTGTGGGGGGTATCATACTCTAATCTAACATTCACGACAAGAAATATAGGTTGTGATATTCTTATCATAACACTAACAAATAGCTGTTAACATAACACGTTAATAGCATTGACTCGAAGAAGAGAAAACAAATGTAATCAACAATACACGACGGATGTACGAGAACCAAGGGTGATAATTGCATAGTATCACAACCGCCCCCCCTCTCACACCCCTATCCGGGGAACCGTTCTTCACTTTCCGGTATGTGTTTTGCGTGCGCTAGCACCGTACTTTCCATACAACTTATATTTGACTGATATAACAACTGTATGACTTGAGAAGATTCGCTAGACTCTAGGAGTAGCTTTCGCCAATAGTGGCAGATCAATATTGATTGAGCTCATCACATACTGTGTAATCTGGAGAAGGACAAACATTCTATCAAATTGAATATACCCCCGTGGGATCCAGAAAACATAGATAATGAATTATCTTCAAACTCGAGCCGTGTTATCGAATATGCATCAATAAATATATTTCGTGTTATTCTTCTCAACCTTAAAACACCAGCTGATAGAGAACTTCTGAAAATAGAGGATATTTAGGAAAGAATATGATGCAGATATTACTGGGAGCCTCTCTGAAATTCAAGAGCAGATGTATATTCAGCATGCAGTCTGAGAAGTACCTAAGGGAGATAATTGTGGCTGAATTTTCGGATGTCTTACTGTTATTTCAGGGCTCGTTTAACAACTCAAAATAACATATCTCGACAGGCAGAAAACAACGAGAGCCAAAAACAAACACGAGCAGTGTTCCCAGAATCAGACACCTGTCATTTGTGGCACGGCGTTACAAACAGTGGTATACTCAAATATGAAAACTATACGTGGAAGTCCACGAACAGAGAACACATATATAAAACGTTGCTATCTATAAACTCCGATATATAATTTCGCAAGGTTATCTTAATTCACACACAGCAGGTCTAAGGTCGACATTGTCCCTGACTCACATTTTTTTCTATCTCCATTTATATCTGAATTTTGTTTTGATTTGTTAGGAATACAAACACAAGGACCTTTTGTCATGGTGAAAGGCTGTTGTTATTTGGCGATTCTCTACGGGATAGATAGTGATATGGCTCATCAAGTTATAATTCTACTCGACAGACTACATCATGACAGGAGTGATAGTAATGTTAGTTACATAGGTGAACATTCCTCGTACTTCAAATGTCGTCTGCGTGTTAGATAATGTGGCTATATTTATACTGGAGCACATTATTTAGAATTTGCTATCAGCTGTGTTGAAATAAATCTAACACATTAAGAAATTTAGGGCATGCTTGTGAAATGCATTGTGTTGAGTTCGCGCATTATGGAATTTGCTAACGTGAAACCACATACCTTCATGAAGCCATAAACCAAATCTATTCTGACGTCATTCCTTAAATATACTAAAACCAATAAACCAATAGTTTATCACTAAAATGTAATTACAGTTCCCATCACACACCAGCAGACGCAAATTGACGGACATTAAAAATGGCTACTGTTGCATTTTCGTCCACTTCCCTTGAAGAGGAGAGAGCCAATTGAATTAAATCCTGGCGCGGGTTTGATATTGCGGCCATCTTGAACCCTCGTCCTGTTTGACCGAGGTCTTGCCAGAATGAACACATCCAAGTTATGAATCACAGCAAAACAAAGACAACCTTTGATTACGCCACGAGCTGTGGAGATACTTCTATGGAATACCAAGTAACGTGAGTGCCATCACAAGTCTCCAGGGAAATACTTGCTCTTCTTAATAAGCTTAATGCTGATATTTACGTAGGATATTATCGTATCATCAGGAAGTGCAAGAAATTCATATTGTACGTGCGGGGGCGCAGTGCGTCGATACCATCACCGCACGTGCATGACGTCATAACGTCTTCACCAATATCTAGTGACCCATTCTTAACGTTACAGAAGACTGCTGCGAGGCACGATAGCACCAGTTCTAAATACACTTGGTCTTCTCTAGGTTCTATTATCAGGTTGACTCCGCATTTACGTCAATATTTAAATAAAATTAGGATAGACGCATGAAACAATGCAAATTAGAGTTCCTGTTTTATTATCATTTTGAAGGTAATAGAACTAATGAAACCATGATATTAGTAGTAATATAGTTGAAACCTGTTCAAGCATTAAAGGTCAAACATGATGGTTTATGGTTAGGATAGCGTATAGTGCTAATTAAGATTAAGAAAAGTTATATTATATCCGTGTGTACGAATACATGCATGTCGATTAGTTGGCAAATGCATATTGTTTGGTCAGTAAATACCAGTTGATGATAAACGGAGCATGGATTTAGGCTATATGTAAGGTGTTGTATGCTATTTGTATATGAATGCATGTACATTAGTTGTTCTTGTGTGTGCACGTCGACACATCAGATGAGTATTAACTGTACATGTAGTTACTATCATTATTGATTAATTGCACAACGTGCTTTCATACTTATAGATTCATTTATTACCTTATAATAATAATAATGCATATTTATAACGCGTCTATTCCATGTCGCACACATGCTCATGGCGCTACATTATTACCCCGGTCAATGCACTCAATTCCTTCTCAACACACCAAATCAATGTGTATGTACTAGTATCTGTTTAAAAATTGCATATCAGTTGATTATAAGCAGTACTTGTATTCTAACCAGTATGGGACTACTTTGTACAGTGCTTTGTACTTTGTTACATATCAATCTTGTTGCACACCCTGTCAATATGGTAACGTCAATATACACACGTAATCGGTTGCATGCAATGCTGGTATACTTGTCTATTGGCACTTGCTCAGTAACAGGAGAATATGAGTGAGAGCTCGCTTTTGTTGGTGAAAAACAAACACCGCATTCCACTAGCCTGCAGCTGTTATCTAAAACCTAGCAAAATGACAATTAAAACTAAATTACAGGAAGCGAGAGAAACCTGCATTCTGAGATAAGAATTAATTAAGACGGGTATTTATATACACAATAAAATTAGAGTGTTTATGTTATCAACAGCCCGCGGATCCTGCATGTTATAGTTAACCCTCTCACTGCAGGATTAGGCACCGGCATTGATCTTTAAAGCATATATTGTTGCCTCCAGCACGGAGAGGGTTAAACAACTCTGGAAGCAACCTGTGGACATTAGATATAGAGAGTATTGGCAGCATCAGCAGTGGTGAGTCAATACGCAGAATATATGATTAAAATATACAGTTAATGAGACAGAAAGAAAGTAGGGATGATTAGCAATAAAAAAGCACGTCAAAGAAAGAAGTATCAATTGGGTCTACCATAGTTTGTAAGAGAAAATAACCAACTCAGAGATTTGGACAAACTGCTCACATGTACATACAATGATAACACCGTTCAATAGCGGAAATTTCATTTTAACTCATATATTAACTAGTACCATATAAATACAAACAATAATATCCTTTCCGCTGCAATTCCTATTAAAATATGATACGAACATAATGTACCCTGTACTACGGAAATAAGCACATCTTATTAACGTTTTTATTACAATCGTGACGAAATTGAATATTAAGATTGATCCATTGGCCAGAGTAATAATATAACGCGATAGACACGCTTTGCAGCGTAGTGGGGGCTGTTAGGGACTTTTTTGGGCTGTTTGGTTCACATTCTTCCAAAAGCACCAAATTTGGCCCAGACGTTGTCCATACCATACTATTTCGATTTCTGACGG
>JAVCKZ010061406.1:0-29493 GCA_034780755.1 Lepetodrilus elevatus
GTTTTGGAGGAGGACGTAGCGTTTTAGTAAGTACTACGAAATCGAGGTTACTCCGAAATGGGGACACTACACGGTATGCATACTCAGCACTGCAAGAGACGCCCATTACACTGGGGAAATATATTTCTGATTTTATCAACGATCAAATAGCAATCAGTCCAGACCCTCAAACTCAAATGAACGAGGTACACTACCAATATCTAAGTACAGTGTATACATACATATATAGGCATTCAGGTAGTGACATCTTACTAATATTCTTACGTTCAGAAATGGTTTTCTGCCACTGACCAGCCTCTGCATATGCCCCCTGGCCTGATCCAAAGGTGCATTTTCGTGACATGATATTTCAATAACTACAATTACTAAAATGGTGAAATTTGCAGGAACCATTGTCAGGTCTACGGTTATTATGTTTCCAGAATATGGGCCTTACATATTATTTAATAAATATTTTACAACATGTTAAAAAACCCTCCCTGTGCTGTTGTAGTCAGCCCACTGCTGAAAAGTATGACACGATATTTCAATAACTACAATGACTAAAATGTTGAAATTCGCAGGATCCATTGTCAGGTATACAGTTATCAGGTTTCTATAATATGGGGTAACTGGGGTTCCTTGAGGTTCCTTGAGGTTCCTTGGGGTTCCCTGGGGTATTTGGTTGGACTTTAGTTTTAGTGGGTTTTTTCCCGATGCTATGAATTCATTGAATTCTTTATTGGTGTGTTTCAATGTATAGTATAACATTCCATCCATCTGTTTTCTGTTTCCTAGGGTACTAATACAGTGATCGAAGATGGGTGACACCGGGATTGATATGATAACTAGGCGTCCTCGCACAGCTCGAGATCCGTACACAATTCTCACTGATGTCCAGATCAAGAATATTAGAAGGGTTAGGACAGAAGTGATCATTGTCAGAAACTTTGTCAGGCAATTTTAAAATAACTTGAAGTTGATGAACAGTAAAATAATTGTGTGAAGACAAATACAAAATAAGTGCAATGTTTGACAGCACTGTTTACGTGTATATTTGAATATATGTTTTTTGTGTGTGTGTGTGTGTGTGAGTGCGTGCATGTACAGGCTTAATCATGTTAAATGTTGCCATATGGAAACTCTTTGTTGGTTTAATCCTTCTCCCTGCTGATCGTCGCAAATGGGTGAAATATTCCTGCAGCGACGTTAAACTCCATATTCACTCACTCACTCACTCTCCCTGCTGAATAAAATCAAAGTGTTCTATTTCTGCATGTGATTGGGCAACTTAAGTCGCCTTCAGCAGGGAGAAGGTTAACGTCACTGCAGGAACTTATGTCTAAGAGCATATTTTACATTTACACTTGTTTCCTCCCAGTCGGTGGCGGCGGCCGTGGCGTTTGGCTACAGCATTGTGCTGACCCTGCAGTGGACGCTGCTCATCCTGGTGGTGACCGGAACACTTGGACTCCTCTCCTTCAGCAGCATCGAGTGGGGCAACACTAAGGCCCATAGGGAGGGCTACGTCACCATCGAGTGAGAGATAGAGAGGAGGGGCTATGTCACCATTGAGTGAGAGATAGGGAGGGCTACGTCACCATTGAGTGAGAGATAGAGGAGGGGCTATGTCACCATTGGGTGAAATATAGGAAGGCCTAGGTCACCATCGAGTGAGAGATTGCTATGCAAGTTAGAGATAGGAAAGTGTATGTCATCATCGAGTGAAATATGCAGTGCTTAGGGAGGGCTATGTCATCATCGAGTGAGAGACATATCGTGGGGAGGGGTATGTCAATGTGAAGTGAGATAGGGAGCTTGGAGTAATGTGATAATCCAGTGAAAGATGCAGTTCTTACGGAGCGGTACATTATCAGAAATAGGCACTCAATACCTGGTCCTAGTCATATTCATACCATGTTTTTGTTTTGTTTTGCTTATTATTTTTAGGACATTCACCAGAATTGCAAATTAAAGTAAAAATAATTCTTGGAAGAAAATACTTATTTTACTATTTATTTCAGGCAGCTGATTATAAATATTGATACTGGTAGATCTGAATGTTTGGTTTTTCACTTAATATCTTCAATTCAACTTCAGCCTTTCGAAAATTTGAAATTTCATACAGAAAATTTGACATTTCATACCGAAGAGTATTAGATCACATGTATTTGAGAAGGGTTTATTGGACGATTTTAATTTCTAAAAGAAGATACTTTGCTATATTTGCTTTCTTTGCAATTTCTGGACTAATTCTGATCAAAGGACTGATGTTTGTACCTGTGATTATTAAAAAATGTGCCATACCTTGATCTGCAGAAGAGTTCAAGTGACGCATTGTTCCTTCTTCTGATAGATGTAGAATAGGGGAAGAAATCCTGAAGCAATCATGTTACTGGTTTATGACTTGCAAAACCACTAAAAATTATGAATGTTGATCCAAAGATCTGATTAAAAAATAGTTTACTTTGTTCCTAATGCTGAATGGTAATAATAATAATAATCATTATTACAGTTTTCTTTTGTCATGCTCAATCATTTACTTCATTTGTATTACATATTAGCATGTAATTGTTATGTATATTCATATTTTTGATACGCATTGTCTCTATATGAAATCCTCTATGGAAACCAAATATCATGTTGTTATAAACTAATGAATTTGTAAATATATTTCATTTTGTATATCATTGTGCAACTACTTAATGACGTTCCAAGAAGCGTTATTAATTTCAGACAGTATTAGTATTCAAGCATGCCGGCTGTTATAATGCTAGTTTCAAGCAATACTCATATAGACCTCGGACTTGTTTTCCACTGAAATCACAGTTGTCTCTTGCCATGCATGCAATTACAAAATTGCTACCACATTATAATACAGTATGCATGCATGTAATTACAAAATTGCTACCACATTATAATACAGTAAACCTTGCATATAACGTACTCATTGGGACTGGCAATTTGTGTCCGTTATATGCAAAGTCAGTTATACGCATATTCCGTAATTAGCGTTAGACGGGACCGGGACTTCAGATTCAGTACGTTATAAGCTGGATTCATACTTTTAACGGCGTAACACGGCGTAACACGGCGCAACTCGCTAGCACACGTTTACCGGTGTAGCCGTCACCAAACACTCTAGATTGAGCTTCCTTTGGGAGTGTTTTTGGGATGCTACACCGGTAAGCGTGTGCTAACGTGTTGCGCCGTAAGGCACCGTTAAAAGTATGAATCCAGCTATAGGCGAGTGTCCGGTTTATGCAAGGTCTACTGTAGTTGCAATTAGAATTACATATGAATACATCGGCCAGGGTTCTGTTCCACAAGTTGTAACTTGCTATACTTATATCAGGAGTTGCTGCTCTCGTAGCACTAAGATTGTACCATGGAACAAGCCCCAGAGGCTACAACTACATACTGTGAAGCAGACCTACATCTGTGTCTTACTAATTCAAATACTCTTCAATAATTGATTTCCTGGGTATCCATGCATAACCAGGCTTGTTGATGCCTTTGGGAGAGTCATGATGTTGAGAACATTGAGGTCAAGGAACTGACACAGAGATCAAATCTATTGAGATCATTGACTGATCGAGGTCAAGCAGCTGACACAGGTGCTCTCTACCTCTTCATCCATTGATTAGTGAATGTCAGTGTACAGATATAGTCGCAAGTCTACAACACTGTTTTTCAAATTGTTATGGAGTGTCACAGGTGTTGATTATGTATGATATTATTGCTTGTTATTCTATTTATCATGGAGTTGGGGTATTGATCACACTGAATGTCAATACAAGTACTGTAGTATAGACTGGTGCATGGCTGTGATATTAGATAGTTTTGTATGTTGGGCCCATTGTCACAAAGCAGTGTAATTCATAGTCCTTGTCAAAAACAGTGGTATATTTTAAAGATTAATATTTTTCGGAAACATGTTTAGAAAACATTGTAAAGAATTATAAGCTGAAATTGCCTAAACTGTGTATGACAAGGACTATGCAATTCAGTAAGGCATACTATACACAATATTTGTGAAAATGCCCCATTGTTTAAATTATTATGCTTATTTTCTGGTTAACATATCAAATTAATAAATGATCATTACTTGTACAAATAAAACGTTTTTATAAATAAATAATATACCTATATTCAAATATTTCATTTTTCATTTCATAGTACACATTTCATCATGGTTTCTAAAATCAGCTACCAGTATATGACAATTTATATCACATACTTTCTGCAAATATCCTATTGGCAAGAAGACGCGATACACTGAAGAGGGTTGCTCCAATGGTTTGTTGACGGTTTCACTCATTTGTTGGAGCAGATTACTGGTAGATAACTGGCTTGTATGGTATGACTCTACATGTTATTTGGTTACTTGAACCATACAGCTTAAAAACTAACACGGATCATTGTCAGAGACTAGATCAACAATTTTATTTTCATATGTATATGTATGTATATATATGTATATCACTTTACAACTCGGAACATGACGGTATGCCCACCAAAACAGCAATATACATGGCGAAAATAGAGTGGAATTGTTTCCGTCATTCTTGTCATGTTGTTGCATGCAGAATCACATGTGGAAAGTAAACAGAAATTCTTAAACAACCTTTGATACATTGTAATAAAATTACAGGTTTCAATGCAACATATAGAAATTTCGATGATTTAGGTATTGTAATATTTGTATAGCATGTGTACTACTATCCGAGCTAAATATTGTATCGCATGTGTACCACCCACCACCTTGCCTAGGCCATGGTGTATGAGTAGCTCAGACAAAGATTGTATAGCATGTGTACCACTATCTTTGCTCCAACATTAGCTTCTGAATGAGTACCTCTACCAGTTTGACCTGGCTAAGACAACTAACCATAGCTGAACGTATTGAGTTTTCTTCCACCACGCCTACGCCTACCGTACCTCGGGTATTGATATGTACACATGCTATCCTGGTACGCTATTATATCCAACGTACACGTCTAATATTAGAAAACAGCTGTAAATTTCCAGGCATACTGAATGAATTCAAGCTTCATGTTTATTGTGAGAGTTGAGCTTGTAACCACTCTGCTCATCTTGTAACCACTCCGCTCATATGAACTAAGTATGGCAACTGCTTGTATACAGAGATTAAAGGCATACAATCAGTTGGTGGCATATTTCATAGTCGAACATATTTACCTGAAAGTATATACATTTGATTTGTCTACACAAGTATATTGGGCAACAAGCTACATGTCTAGGGTTTGCAATACTTTCATGTTATATTATTTCTGTATTTATTATCTTGCGATAAATAATACGAAAATATGAAAAAAATATAACATTTTGAAAACCAATGGGATATTCAGAAAATGTAGCTCGTTGCCCAATATACTTGTACATACATTCAGGCAAAATCCATTTCACCATGAAGTATGTTAACAAACCGTGATTGTATGCCTTTAAGAATACTAGTAATGTGAATATTGTGGGTGGCGGGACTTTGAGAGATAATATACCCAGGACAACACAATGCCAATGGGTATACAAGGGGAATAACACATTGTTGATCTATCAAGTACAATAGTAAACATAAAACATTTAAGATCATGGGTCATACAAATACACTTGTCAATGAGATTCAGATTTATCAAATACCAGGATCAAAAAAAGCAAATCCAAATTATTTTTCATTGTGATAACTGGAAAATAATACATAAAACATTGCTGATTTTAAAGTTCAAAAGAGTGTTTTAAACAAAAGTGTTCTAAAGTGTGTATAGACATGTGTATCAAAATAAACATTGTTACAAATTTCTGAATCAACAGATTAGAATGAACACATTAAAATAATTCACTGACACAATACATATAAAATATTGTCTCAATAGACTGCTACAGTTGTGGTACATTTACAAACCGATTCAGATAATATTGTTGACCTTCATAGAACAGTGTGTACACTACATGTATTTGATGCCATTCATGTGCCGTTTTCCGGCGCAATAACAGTAATTAGCCATAAGATCGCTGTGATGGCGGTAACATATTAGGTTGCCATGACGGCAGTAACAGCAAACGTTTGTACAAGTTCCCATGCACACATTAGCCTTGATAACTTCTACAAAAGAACATTTCAAAGTAGTGTGTTAAAATAATATAGATCAATAAACATAATAACAGAAAATATGAAGATTCATAATAAAAAATCTTAATGTGAATTATTACAATTTCTAAATTATTGTTAACAATAAAGAAGTCAATAATGGGTATGAGAAAATAACATTAGATCTCAAACTGCTGGCACTGTATTGTGTAACCTGTAAACACAACTCTGATAAAAATCACTTCTGCCAAAATGGAATCTGGTTTAACATTGGTAAAACAAAAAACATACCCCCTCGGTTCAATAGCTCACTTGGCTCTCAAACTTGAATACAGTGAGACAACATGAGACTTTACTTGTACAAGTTATAGTTGACGTATCAAGTGCCAAGGCCCTTAAAAATATCACAATGAGGGCAGAGGGAGAGAATGTGTATTGCGTAATGCCTGAAGCGTCTAGAAAATATTAGTCTTATTAGTCTTACAAATAAACTTGCTATGGTTGTCTGGTGACATCGATTTAATAAGCCAAAATGTATTCAATCTATTGAGGTATCCATATAAAATTTCAAAATAAAATGAATAGCTATCATATAATAATCTTAAATTCACTTTTGGAAATTGAAGCAAAAAAAGGTAAAAAAAATGTTTTATGACATCGACCACATTTCATTTTGATGTGGCTGAATGTTTGTGACTGCTAAAGTGAATGCTGTCATGGATGATGGCTGTATCTTCAAGGAGCAGTTAACACGTTTTGGCTAAGTGGTTTTTGAGGAATCTTTGTTTACAGATGATGACAACTAACAATGATATTGAGGCCAAGTGAGCTTCATACTAGTCTGAAATAATCTGGAAAAACAAAACGCCATAACAAATTATATATACATACAATCTATAACATTAGAATCATTGCACAATCTGTATCTCATGCTAAATGGCAGCAAAGTTGTTAGTTTCTTTATTAAAAGAACTCTACCAAGTTTTTCTCAAAGTCCTAAAACATGAGACAAATTCATGAAAATGAAGCAAAACTGAATTATTGAAAACATTTAACAAAAGCTCAAATTTACGATCAAATGACATGTGTACCAGATGTTGAATAAAGTCCCAAAACATTAACAAGGACCGTAACTTTCAAAAAGCAAATATTTAAAAAATGAACTGCGTAGCTTTGAAGTCTGCATGTACAATGTTATCCAAATACGTTGTCCTGAATGATGTACCAACTCAGTTTCAACATCTGTAGCCCCACTTTGTGACGGGTAACAATAAATAGTAGATATTGAGTCTGATATGATTGGTAATATGTGATATGGCAAGATATATTTCAGATCTGGTAATGAAATAAATAAATGCAAGCTGTGATATTTGCATGTGAATGCATGTGTTGTAATCTATCAAGTCCTGTATAAATGGTGATTAAATCCTAGCGAAATGCTGTGTTTGTTTTAAAGAATAATGTGTTCACATTAGTGATATTTCTGACATTTCAAATATTAAATCAAAAAAATAATAATGTGATTTTGTAATGTTTTCAAGGTTAGAAATATAACTGTTATCAAAATGTAAATATTAGGACATAAAATTGGGAAGCATGACAGGAACAGATGAAATACAATCATGAATACAAAAATAAATATATTCTTTTTTTTTCTTCATCAAGACTTAAAGCATTCCTAAATATGAATGAATTCTGCATGAAACCTGACAGAACTACTGTACTTGCACTACGGTATGAATGTGCAGCATGAGACGTGTACACAGGGCGGACATAACACTAACATATATAACACTGACGAAGGACAGAGGACATCTGTACACAACCAACATGTCTATTTACTAGTATCTACCTGAAAGCAAAGCCAGCAACTATTAATATATACGAACCTGAACAAAACCAGTAGGCCTGACATTAGGAAATGTGTTTTTAATTTTGTTAAATATTTGTAAAATCATAATATTCCTGATGTTCATGCAATCATTGTAACAGCAGAGCAACAGTACTAGACTTTGGACTAATATTAATGTATACATGTATTAATACATGTACTAATATTCTATAATATTCTCTTAATTTGAATTAGATCGACATGGAGAGATGTATTTTGTTTGTTATTACAGTTGGTGTTTTCGCTGTGCCAAATATGTACTTTAATATTTTTGAAAATAGATCACTTTTATTCAAATATGGTATCATAATTGAATTAGGGTTTTTGGCCGCAGCAAGAATATTTTACCCATATGCGACGACTGTTTATATAAATAAAGAGACATAATAAATATCAATTTACCCCTCTTGTTTCAATGCATTTTAATATTTATGATGAAATAATCACTATTCACCATAATCATATCACACATTAAAGCTATCTTATTAACAGTTCATAATTCTACACTCTACACATGACCAGTTTCAAGTAACACCGTGATTGTTCTCCACTCAGAAGTATACCTGGCACCAGTATTGCGAGCACTATAATACATCAGTGTTCGAACTTGTAGATATCGGTACACTATTGCACACCACCACACAGTAAGTGAAACGAGATAGGTATTTTTTGAAAACCCTGCCTTTTTTTAAATACCGTAACAATCCAATATATGAAAACAGCATCCGTGTGTGTATATATACAATTCTGCTGCGTGCAACCTGTCTGTACTTAACATAAGGAGGCTGGCTGGTCTAATGTTTTACATGAAGGACGAGAGCTTATTTGTCTGTCCGTGTTCATAGTTCCATGTCACAGTACCATGGTCGAGACAGCAGTTAAGACAGAAATTTCAGTGAAGTAGGAAATGATAACCTTTCATCGAGACTTTAAATAATTGTGATCATAGTTAAACATGCCATTATGGAAGATTTGATGACAGTGTCCTTGTACTGATGCAATTTTCACCGTCAAATTCTCGATATACAGTATACAATGACTTTTTTTTATTCAGTGATTGCCACAGTGAATAGAAGTACTGAATAGTGTACAGGATTTACAGTCAGAACATAGCCAGCCAATATCCTTATGTGATGTAGAGACAGCAGGCAATATATGTACCTCAAATTTACAAAATACCAGTAAAACAAAACACCCGGTTAAATTCATGCAATAATTGCGTTCATTTTGCATAAATTTTCTGATTTTTATTGTAAAGTAAACAACTGGATATGATTTTCTGTTTTGATTTTCTTTCTGAATTTAGTAACTGAGACTGTGATCAACAAGATAATGCAAGTAAACAATGTAGCCAGAACTAGCATAGTGGTACATGCTGTAAACATTAAAATGATCACAACTTTCACAAAAACATTAAAGGCTTGGCATGATGAATACAGTATTAATAACACACAGAACCAAACATCATCAACACATAATCACCAATATCTAGCGTCACCAAACTGTAATGTCACCAAAACGTAGTGTCATTATTCATAAATTGACAATAATATTAACTATTCAGGATTTAGAGATTGTGATGACGACAAAACATGGACGTTGTGCAGTGAAATGTTGCTGAACAATGTGAATGGGATGAGTAACTAGGGTGGGTTATTTGACATAATACTAGCACAGATCTAGGAGTCAAAACAATACTTAACACAACGGTAAAATTCTTACAGTGGTGATAGCCAATAAACCGAAACAACACCACAACATTTACCGCTACACAGCCTGCTAATGCCCTAATAATTTAGTTTATACAATTTTGTTTGCAAAAATAATTTTTCTCTGCTATAGTTTTCATTATGATTGGGATCTGTGACTGCTATCAGCAGATATTCTCAGGTAGATAAATAATGATAGCAAATGTCAGGCCATAAAAATCAATCAATGTGAGACAGAAATGATAACTGCTGAAAGAGCATACCCAAATGCTTTGTAATGAAAACACATTTGATCACGATATTTGTTCCCAAGGTAAGTTAGGGTGTGCAGCTTTAATTCTTTGACAAACATAACGGTCACAAGTCAAATCCATCCTTGAATCATCATTGATCCAAGATCCTCCTGTTCAACATGTCCTTGGAAGTACCTGGTTTTAATACAGATTATGGTATTTCCTACTTACGTCCATACTGTCATTTGTTTGTTTTGATTGATTTTCAAGCAAACCAAAAAATAATAGGCGAAATGTTTAGATTGAAACCAGGGTACCAAAGGACTTATTAGCAAACACAATGACCTTGGAACAAAATAATGATCTCAAATTGACTTATTTGAAATAGTTGCTGAGGGAATCTTTACTGAAACTCGTCATCAGAACTCAGCAGAGTTGTCTTCTCATTGAATCGGTTCTTGTTTGGCGTTGTGGCGGGAGGCTGGCCAGTCGTCTGGTTCTGTACGTTGCCGTTCTGCTGAGGTCGTCCACGCTGGTAGGGGTCGTGTGGCCAGGTGGCGGGGTCGCCGAAGTCATCGTCCTTGGGTGACCGCATGCCGTGCTGGGTGTACTGCTGGTACTGAGGGTGGAAGTTGTGGATGGCGTCCTGCATGATGTCCCGGGGGTTCATGGTTTCCTGCAGAGCAATGGTAGGACATTTTATAAAACAACATTATGAAAGGTTCTTTTGGGGTGTTTGAATTTATATTCACAGTTTTTTAAATGAGAAGCGTGGCTGAATATTAATTAAAATAACTGAATATCAACCAATCATAGAGCATCCATGTTTAGATCCAGAATGAATGTATAGTCGGTCAGTACAGTTATGGTAAACTGGTAGCATGTATCACATTATATTGTTAAATAAATGATGATGATTATATGCACAAATTACTAAGTATTTATGTGCAGAGCTATATATGTATATATTTGTGAAAACAAATTTGTGAACAATTCTAGCACTACTACTACTGCTACCACCACTACTACTACTACTACTACTACTACTACTACTACTGCCCACCTTGAGACTGGAGGAGATGCTCTGCAGGGAGACAGTGCGGCCGTGGGTGGAGGTGGGGGCGGAGCTGTAGATGCTGTGGGGGAAGGCGAAGCGGAGTGCGATGGCAGCCATGAACATCTCGCCACAGATGAGGAAGTTCTGCCAGCCGGCCGACACTGTGCCCACGCCCACGACCAGAGTGTTGCCCTTCGCGAAGATAGGACTGATCACCTCCGTCTTCTCCAGGATAGCCAGAACAACACCTACACACATCATAGGATACAACCTGTTACAACCGTCCTCATAACAACATCCAAATCTTGAACCAAATTGTTCAATGCTTATGCAAAGTACAAATTACAATAAAAAATAAGCTACTCATATGCAGATAAAGAATCATTATTTAACATTGATTGTATTTATATGATTAAATGTTAGCTATGCAGAATTAATATTTCCATCTTCTTGAACCAGAATACAAATTGAATAGTTATTTTTACCCTGGTAACAATTTCACGGGCCAATGATTAACCCTCTCCATGCTGGATTAGGCACAACTACTACTCTTTAAGACATCTCCGGATGCCTCATGTCCATGACCTTGTCAGTAGGACAAGAACTACCTTGTCAGGACAAGAAGATGTACTCACCTTGCCAGAAGGACAAGAAGATGACAGACTTGATGATGCAGAACTTGAGGATAGGTTCGTAGGGGCTGAGGAGATCCTTGCAGGAGCAGTAGAAGAGGATGAGTCCGTACAGCGCAAGACTCACCGAGATGTTGTAGATGATGGTGATGTACAAGTACCCACCGCCATGGCTGCAACACACACGTATCCATGACTACCACTCTAGGTTGTCGGACATCTTGTTTTAGATGGGATTATTACAAAATATATCAAATTTGGCAAAGAGGAAGTGAGTAAATTATTGAGGCCTTGCACGGAACAATGGTTTGGGTGGCAGAAAACAATCTGATGATGTGAGCAACGACGGAAAATCCCATTGTCTTGCCACCCGCGATGCTATGTAACGTATTGAGTGACGTCACATGCAAGATCTCAATTGTTTTACGTCACAGCAGGAATCTTTCACCCATATGTAACAAATTACAACAAATTATTATTACGGTTTGGGATTGATTAATTTTGCAATATGTCAACTTATTCTATTATAATATCATTCAAAGATTATGATTATGACTGCTAATGTGGGTGTACGTACGAGAAGTTTCCGTCTTCGTAGAGTCTGAAGGCCTGCAGGACCAGAGTCAGCACAGCCATGACCGGCTTGATGATGCAGAACTGCAGGGTGGCCTGGAAACACGGGCAAGTCAGCAATGGTGAACAGTGATAGACACAAACTATAAAAATTACTAGCCCGAATAGCGAGAAAAATAATAAATGTTATGAATTTCTGCTAGTCCTTAGCTTTAGCGTTGAGAGAATTGGGCGGACTAGCAGGCTAGTGTTAATTTTGATCCCTGAGTGAATGAGCGAATATGGTGAGTGAATATGGAGTTTATGTCGCTGCGGGAATCTTTCACCCATTTGTGACGATCGATCCCTGAAGAATGGAGGAAAATTATATAACTGTGAGAATACATTCTATGAAAATTACATTGGTAGCACGATCAAAACTGTGTTACATTATAAGCAGAATTGAATGTTTGAAGAGATATGGATGAATGAAGCTGCATTAGTAGCATGATACAATCTGTGTTAACCTTATATGAATATGCAGATTTTAATATTTGAAGAGATATGGATGAATGAAGCTTGCAGCAGTGTGCGACCTGCCATATGACCTGCTGCGGGACCCACCTGTTTACAGAAGCGGAGGAAGCCGATGGTGTACTGTCTTCCTGACAAGCAGCACGTGCACCACATCCAGCTGGACCTGCAAGGGAGATAACTCATTAGCTTTCAAAATTGTTGTACAATATGAGAATCCTATGGGAAGCCATGGATAACAAAGCAGAACATATTCTAATGATATATATGATCAGGTTAGAACCATGCACTTTGCAAATGAATGCTTACTTTGAGAAAAAACCTAAAGGGAAATTATGTTAGTGTTAAATCAATACTCCAATAGGAAATAAAAGAAAATCTGATACAGCGAGTGAGTTATAATGGAGTTTTACGTCGCTGTGGGAATCTTTCACCCATTTGCGATGATACTGATACCGTAACCAATACATGCTTACGGTAATCATTAATGTGAGTGATATACCTGTGTGGGCAGTGCTATACTTGTGTGGGCAGTGATATCATACACTTACTTGATGGGCTTGCCCCGGATTTCAGACATAATGGCTCCCTCGCCTCCCAGGTACTCATAGCACAGACTGAGGAAACTGTATATCACAAAGGCTGCAAACATAGCAACAATATCTTGATAAACTCTGTTTGAGCTCCACAAGCTTGACAACATAATCATGGAGATAGGTAATCAGTGATCGTTTGACACTTGGTGATTTCTTGATTGCAACGTAATAGAACTTGGGGTCATTTGCAGAAAAATGTCAAGTCTCTATGTCAAGGAAACTTTTGGGGTGATTGTCTACCTTGATAATGAAATAAAGTCAGATGTAATATTTGTTTGTGTGTGAACAAAGAAAGAACAATTAATATTTCATGTGTCTGTTGACTATGATGTACTATCCTCCACAAAATATAGTCACAAAATTTAGGATATATTATTAAGTTATCAAAAACATTTCATATTCATCTGATTACCCACAATCATAACCTTTCACACTGGTGTTTGCTTGTAACATTGAGCTTCCTTCCATATAATTAGTATAATGTACCAGGTATAAATAAAACATGACAAATATTAATGTATGTAAAACAAACCATAGCGATTTCAACAGAGAAATAGCCATTTCAGCGCTCGTACAAAAGTGATCAAACTAGTCGGACAGCCGACTAACATGAAGCAGAATCACAAGACTCACCTTCGTAGCAATCCCGGATGCTGTCGAAGTAGACGTAGTAACTGTCATTGTTGAAGAACATGAGGCTGAGAAATGAGTCGAAGGAGTAGATGGGTACGATGAAGAGAACTCGTACTATCCATCGCTGCTCGTTGGGGCAGGTGTAATAGCGCAGATGAAGGTAGATCTGAAACATAAATATTACCGTCAGCATCGACTGTAACGCTACTGTACATGCTCACAGAGATGAAAATTGAATACTCTAAAATTAAAAAAATTAAATTTTAATAAGTATTAAAAATAAGGATGGCTAAGGCCTTAAATAAAACATGTTTTTGAGACTGAAAAAGGCACATCTTGTTGCAACAAACACCTGTTAGATATGGTATGCAGTTAGATATATATTGTACACATCTTATTATAGTTATGACAATGATAGTAACTAGGGGTGTAACGATGGATCAAACTAACGATAGATTGAATGGTCCGATAGCAATGCATCAATAGTAATTTGAACTACCGATTATTTCCATCGATAGTAATAATAATAATAATAGGCCACTTATAATGCGCCAAATCCACCCCCTAAGGCATGCTCTAAGCGCCACCTTATTATCCCCGGTCAATGGATCATTGTACATTCAGTGTTCCTTCTCAACTCTCTGGGGAGTAGTACCATCAACTATTGATAGTTTCGATAGTGTATATTATGATAACAACAATGCACTATTGCCTTGCATTATATTAATTACATACCAGTTATATGTATATTACCGGTACCGACTATATTACAAATAATTAGCCATATTCAAAACATATTGCAATCGGTAGTAGCATAACTATTGCAATAGTATCGCAATAGTGTTTTCAACCATCGCAATACTATTGCAATAGTAGAATTGGCCTCGATAGTCACACCTAATAGTAACCCTGCTTGAGACATATGACGATAACGCTGTGAAAGATCGTGTTGAAATCAATAATTAAAAGGAATCTCTACCCAAATGTCATTTATCTGCTGAAATATTTAGCTTTCTTTCCATTCTATCAATGATTTTCTAGAAGCAAACCCTTGAGGTCTATGCATTATTTAACAAAGTTTACAACATTTTCAAAGTACTGATGCCCAACATTTACAGCACCATGGAGACTATATGTAATATTCCTGTAAAAATAAAATGTAATTATCTTCTGCGAAAGTCCATTTTTTAAACAATAAAAACGCAGGAGTAACAATTGCCCGGTGTAATTCTCATGTCATTCCCGTGCTGTCTAATACACTTTCACCGGCAGCGGGAATTGGGAATTACTCCAGGGATCAGAGTCAGATAGTTAAAAACTTTGAGATTACCCAGCATGCCTAACGTCGACGCGGCTGACATTTACAAGGACGCACACGCAATCTCCGGCACGGATTCTGCCGGTCGTAAACACATCCTAGTGATGAAGCTTCTGCTCGGGTCTGAGGTCTGAGGTCTGAGGTCTAAACGACACCTTTATATCTCAGATCACTGCCCATAACCAGTTCATCCATTTGTAACCCTCCATTTCATTCAGAGGCGTTTTCAGGCTTATTTAGGCATTATTGATTTGAGCATTGTAGTAGACAGACATAGACTTTGATAGTCGCTGTCAGTGGGGTATATGTGCTGTAGTGTGTGGTAGGGATACCTGCACTGGTAATGTGTGTGCATGACTGAATCTTTATATGACAAATTTAGAAAAAAAGGAATTGCGCCGAGGGCTGATGGAAGTTACTCCAGCAGTTATTATTGTGATTACATAGCTTTCCTTCTATTATAAGAAAATCGATGTCTCGAACAAATCCAAGTTCATTGAAATCCATAAATTTGAGATCTGCTGTTCAGTTCAATTCTACAAGACAGCACGAGCGAAATAAACTTAAAATTCTATAAATCCCAACTCAAAAACAAACAATAAATAAATAGGGGTATATGTCAGGGTTAGAAGTTCCCACTCGCCCGGTGGCCCGATCCATCACTCGTAATGTTAAAGGTATCCTATGGGCGAGTAGAAATTTCATGTTTTGTTATGTATATCATTATTCGGGTGAGTACGTTTTAAAGTTAAGTTCCAACCCTGATATGTTCTATGACTACTAGATTGATTGATTGAATTAATGTTTTACGTCGCGGCGGGAATATCTCACCCATAGGCGACGACAACAACGTTACTACTAGAGGTGTGTGCCAAAATCTAGTCTCGTTAAGAACGTCTACGTATACATCATAATGATCATTAGCGAGGGATACATTCTTTCCAGCCAGGCAGATCAGTTTGGCCACATAATGGTCCTATTGCCAGTACTGGTGAACATGCAAAGATCTTTAAGCAACACACTTCCCACAGAGATGCTACTAAATCCCCCCACATGTAAATAGAAGAGGTTCCCTGTAGACACTGCAATATGCAGAGAGGTGAGTGTGACAGATACAGATGCTGTTGCCTAGTTCCACGGAATCCATCATCAACACCACGATGTAGAATGTAGCCGCAATCATCCCCAAGAAAAACACAACACACAATAATCTGCTAGATAAATATAGAATTAAGGGATAGACACTGATTTCAATTTACATTGTAGACTTAGAGCAAGGAGGCCAGGCTGTGGTAGTCACATTAACTGGTTAGTACAGATACTGTCAGATAGTGCTTGTTCAGAGGCGCTGAGCTCCTATTGATTGTTACTTATGGCCCAGACCATTACAGTTGAAATAACCAGAACCACACTTTAGTGTTTGTGCCACAATGGTCTGCCAGTGGACCGATGGATGGCATCTGACCAGGGGCCATTACTGCAATGTATTGTCTTCTCTCTGTACACTACCGGTATACTGCTGTAGTCAGGGTCATTGGCCCTCAGACAGTGATAGAACAGCATGTACTGGTTTTCTGTTTGAGAGTTTTAGGTCCGCGTCCAGTAACGCTGGTATAGCAGATGCTGTGTATTTGTGGAGATATGTGAAATGATTTTTTTTTTATCACAGTGAGTGAATGAATATGGAGTTTAACGTCATTGCGGGAATCATCCACCCATTTGCGACAATTATCACAGGACACAAATATTGGCAAATAACAATAACACATTGACAGTGAATGGGCAATTGGTAAATAATTGATTCATTCCATTTCCCTGTTAGTTCATGACAGATGGAACAGGTTACCTCATTCATGAAACATTTAATGATTGATAGTACCGGTAAATACATGTTTTATTTTAAAATAAATAGATGACTGCATTATTAATAGATTGATGGTTACAGATTTCTAATCCACATATACTTAACTAAAGTACACATTCTACTTATGGTTGGAAACACTAGAAGGAAGCCTCTAATAGGATCTAGCCATGACCCATGTGTTCTCAAGAATTACGGACGTCAATACAAGACTATCATGTTTGGAACCGTAGGAAGAGAAACGTCACGACAATGGACACATTGGTATGCCACAGAATACCGAACTGCAGGATTAGAATCAACTCTGACGGCTTGTGACGTACACCACACAACTCCTTCATTCACGTTTGCGTCACCATGGCAACATGGAGTGTGGTCAGCGTCTTCCATTTAACAGAATGGTCACATAATTAAGAACGGACCATCCCTACTGCTGGATCTAATGCCTTGTCGCATGCTCGGTCGATATATTGATTGGATGCTATGTTGAGTACCTGAAACAGCCATTTGTCACATTATGGTAACATTCCTGCGGCAGAGGTCCATGGAAAATAACACACAAATACAGCGGCTATTAAAATGAGATCAGGCGACTGCTAGTTGTAGTCTTCAGAAATGCACAATCTCTGAAACACTCAGTATTTTTGCAATACACAGTAAGGGTGAAACATCACACATCACTCCATAGTTTTTATTGTTACACACACATTTTTTTACAGGTTTCAATGAATAATTTAACAGAAATCTTCTCCATTAATCAGCAATTTGAAAATGGAACCAGATGTTCCTCCAATATAAACATTATATTCAAGAGTGCAAACACAAAGGTTTCACCTTCAACACTTTCATCATAATGAAATTGACAAACTAATCTTTAAAATGAAAACAATTTCTAGAATATTGATTTTGTGTATGGACATTTACTGATTTAGCATGCTTTAGTACCCATTAACATTTGCACGCTATGTGAAACACAATAATTATCATGATAAAAGATAAAATAATTCAATTTCAAAGGATACCAACAATACATGGCATATAGTCAACAGAACATAGCCAACCCAATGAAAAGAAAAGAAATCTGACATAATTTCAATTGTGTAGACAATACAACTGTAGCACATTGTGTAGCATGGAATAAAGTGCATTGACACCCCTAGTTGGTAGATTATACAGCAAGGATGCACACAAAGTAAAGTCGAAATGGAAAGTTTAAATAGATTGAATTAGTGTTTTTTGTCATAGAGTGCGACTGGATTGTTATCTTATTTAAAAAATTTAAATATTTTTTTTTGTGCATTGGGATTTCAAGGTGCTTTCAAGAAATGTTCAGGAAAATTAAAAAGAAACTTTTACAGTTATATAATGCTAGTAGTTCCTTTCCAGATCAAGATGTCATTCTAGAATATGACAACAGTGTTTTTGCTGCTCATCTGCCATTGGCAATTTGCCGATTTATTTTTCAAATGTCCGAAATGGCATGTTTAAAATACATATATTATTACCAAAATGTCCGAAACTCTTTTACTCAGTTTTAGTCATTCGGGACAATTTGTCTGAAACATATTGCAGCTGAATAACTGGACAAGCATCAGTTCCAGTCAACATGGTCAATGGACCGACATGAATGTATTGTTTTAGACTCTGGCATCCAAGCCATTACACCGGGCCCAATCAATGACCCAGCATGAATGTATGGATTTGAATATATGGCAACCATTGGTTCCAGCCAATGAACTGACATGAAGGTATTGATTTTGAATATGGAAACCATATGCCAGTTAATATGAGCATCAAAAGAAATCTCGTACTTTTCTTTTATTGGAACACTCTGTGAAGCCAGCAATCAATTAACTATTTTCTGCTTCAGTGTATCCTGACCTCCATAATACTTCAGCGTCAGATGTGGGATGTAACTCAAAAATATTGCCAACCTTTACAATAGTACCAATGTCAATGGTGTACGACCCACATTATATAAGACTGACCCCCACTGTTACAATCCATAATTACAAATTACCCACGACTGTTTGTAAGCCTTGTAATGAGACAATGCATCTAATGGAATATATTAACATGAACAAACTTTTACATAATTATATACATGCATATCAAGAAATAATATTAACTGCAAAATATATAATGATTCTATTGTTAAATATTTACATGTCCAGCAGCTAACCACATTAGTTAGTGATGAGAGTAACCAATGCTAACCATAGTATTGATTATAGCATTCGGATGGACTAATCATGCTAATGGTATTACTATCTACCTAAAGGAATAGTTCATTAGTAGACTAATGAGATCGGGAAAGGTTAACGGTCATTGACAGACTGACACCGACAGAGCAGTGTTATTTATGTGCTGGTCGTCTTGACAAATTGACTACAATCCATGGCTTTTAGGCCTCTATTCTGAGCGTCCATCAATTTGAAACTGACCTCCAATTAAGCATGTTGTTCAACCAGTTCTTATACAAGTGCCAGTAGTTCACAATGCTTGTCCAGATTTCTGTGGTCAATTTGTCCAGCTGATTATATAACATGGTTCAATGCTTGTAAATTTGTGTGGTGAATTAGTTGGTTTATTTAATAGATGATATGGTTTATAGCAAAATTGATTAACTTTTCAAAATCCTAAAATAATTTCAATTCAAATAGAAAAATCTTGTAATCATAGACCAATATACGTGTTATATATCATAGACCGATATAGCAAATATTGTACTAGTATTCAATGTAGCAAGTACAGGTAATATTCATGCAATATACACCACATCTGCCTTGTTAGACATAACAATACTGTCAGGATAATGATGGATATCGCATGGTCACACGATCTAATCCTGTTGGTGATGTTGCGGAGTGAGTCTGGGAGCGTGTTTGCCATTGAAGGCGGCATACCACGAGAGCACACAGCGCGGCGTAATTAGACGACGTGGGGACAGCGCGTGGAACAGAGGCACTCGATGAAACACTGAAGTAGCCGGAAGCCCCTGGCAGCAGTCAGTTGGAACCTACTGATCTGGTATTGATGACCTCAATCTGGTCTGTATGGGCTAGTGAAGAGTGGCTGTATAGCCGTTAGCGCTCACTAAGACATCCTAGTGTCTATCTTCAGACAACTTCTGCAAGCAAATAGATAACACAGGCACCTGCTTGATCATTAGGCTGTTGCTAGATTCAAATACAACTGTGGAGATTTGGTCGGTTGCTGTGCTAAGATTTGGTTCAACTTTATCAAGGAGTTTAGTAAATTAACAACACCAATGAAAATATACAAGATGAATTTGAATCTAGCTCTGGCACAGTTAACAGTAGAACAACTGCAGACAGTATGGAGGAAATGATTTGGAAAATGGACCTACATCTTCCTTCAGGAGACTAGTATGGTATACTGACAGTACTGAGAATACGTAGACAGAGTTCAACAAATCACTATCCCGTTAGTTTCCATTAACCATAATGACGCTAATGCTCATTAGCAATTTGCAATGGTCAATTAATCAGCCGAGCTGCATGACAATATTCAGCTACCACTCTGGAATATGAAATAAAGCTTTGTGCACCGGTACCACTGTAGCATATTAACTACTGGTGTGCATGCAGAGGAATACCATGACAACAGACAATGATTTCAAAGTAGAACTCATTCATATACACTTTGCCAGTTAATGTACTTTTTGAAAAAGTGTTAAGTCCATATGTTTTCACAATCTGCTCAATGGGCTTCATTTAGTATAATTATTGTGAAATCACCAATACCAGCCACATTTATTCAGTGACACAGCTGAGAATGAACTTCAAAGCTGATAACTTTAGAGCGGCAAAGAAATAGAAAATCGTCTCGCTGCATTTCATCTTGAAATTCATGACTTTCAAGTTCAGGGTTTCTGTCCAGTCTCACATGTAATCTAAAAGACAGCGGATGTCAATTTAACGCCCTCTGAATCGCGAAGATTGGATCTAGTCGTCTTGCGGAGTTCCTCGTTTAAGGTATTACTTTGCTGTCAGCCGGTCCAATGGCTTAATGGGCAAAACCTTAAATCAATCTCTGTTTCCCATACGCAACATTGGCCGTCAATATGGGGGAACATGCTGACTCAGCATAACAGTATCCCAGCGCAGGATCAATGGTTATCTGGCAGAATGTTGGCAACACTTGAACAGTATCAAGACATAGGAGGAAGTTCAGGGAGTGCAGGTATTGATACTAATACCCCAAGATAGCGGTCAAGCCATTAAATATACTCTAGTCTAGGTGAGGGCCACTAAGTGGGTGAGCAAATCTGGGATTTATACAGCTTTCTCGTAGTATCGCGTTGATATCGGTACTACTACTACTAATAATAATGTGAATATTCATATTGCACCAACTCCATGCTTGAAAGATACATTATTACCCTGGTCAATGGATCTGTGTGCCCTCAACTCCATGGGCAGTATGTAACCCAAGCTGCCGGTCAAGGCACTACAAGGTTATCGTTCACATGTCCATCTCATCCTTCGGGGTACCCATTCTCTGCTGGGTGAACAGAGGCATTTTCTAACTAAGCCCCTTGCCTGAGGCAGAGGTGACAGGATACGTTTTTAGGCCTGTGATTCTTGATATGGTGACACTTTGTTCATGGAGGGATTTTGAAGACATTTTCCATACTGATGTAAACATTTGTAAATCTCCTGTACATGCTACACTTAGACAGATTTCTTGTTCATGGTGTCTTGGCCATACAAGGGTTATGTTTCCCTGCTGTGCAATCAACCAATCAGTTGTATGTGCTACGAGACTGCACTCATTTCACTTAGACTGTCTGGTGTAAAGTTAACCATATACTTGCCCGCACCATCATCATACTTAAACTGTAGACCATCATCAAACTTACTATAGATCTAGTGATATTGAGACCAGTAGTGGCAAACATTAGCCAAACTCTCAAAGTCAAATCAGTTCTACGTCTTATTCTTACTTGTTTTGATATCATTATTTATTCTTACACATATATTGCTACAAAACAAGGAATTAAATTAATATGGGCTAATCTGGTTAAACATTGTAGGCATGTAAAACCGTTCCTATTTAAAAAAATATTACCACAATATTTATTTTCATCCTATTATTGAATCTGTCATGTTCCAAAAGTTTAATTAAATTGTAATGCTAGAATATCATATTCCAAGCTCTCAATCAAGACATGACTTCAATACTAAAATACTAGCAAGAACACAAATAAAAGTTTTGCCGCACCTGCTGTTTGTTATTAATTAGACAGTTTGCGTCCTTATCATCCAAATCATGTCTACTTTCAACATTTCATGTCCTAAGTCCATTTTCAAAGTTGATCATAACATCAAAGTTCTTTTATCAATGCTTTCATGTTTGTTTGAGTTGAAATAACAGCTAAGATGAAAGGTAGTCGAATACTCAGCTGATAGGTTGATCCGCAAATTTACTTTGACCTCAGTTAGACCAAATGTCATGCACATGCGTGATTAGTAAAATGATATGCGCCAATATATATCTAAATCGTGAACTAAGTATGACAAAGTTGTTGTAGGGATGAATAGCTATAAAAAAAAACCACACACAATAAATAAAAAAAAAATAAAAAAAACGATTAGTAAAACATTTTTGACCTTGTACACTGTTGGAATTCTTGATTAGAAACATAAATTGTAAACAATGAACATTCATCCTCTAGATTCATGGCTCAATGTCTCCTTAAACACTACTGGCCCTGGACACTTGGCACCACTTGACCCCAGGTTGACCTGCTCCAAGATGAATAACATTAAATTGTTCTACAGATAGAGCCAATCAGAGAGCTCCTCTTAATCCTTTTGTTTTGTTGACATGCACGAGGAATCATAATCTACGATCGTTCTCTAGAAGTAGAATGGGAGCCTGGGGCCCCGCTTCCCAGAACAATCGTAACGTTATGACAGTTGTCGCTCATGTATACGTTAACAGAGTAGCTAACGAGTTACAACTCTCATAGCGCCATGATCGTTCTATGGAAGGGGGGCCTGATCTTCAAATACGATGCTAACAAGGATGTGATATGGGTGACCTTGAGAATGGCACATAGGTCAGCAAAATAGAAGCAGATTGTACCAGAAATGGAATATTTCTGCCAAGAACAGCGAACATCTAATCCATGGTCCCCCGAAGTACAGTACCCACAAGCTAGTAGTATGCTGCACACAAATGGTGTGATGTATGTGACAGACTCAAAGCTAGGTTAGTTGGCACTATGCCAGCCTTGTCGGCAGCAATGAACAACACTGATGCTTAATTATATTAATAATCACAGGGTCTTTCATCATGTATAATAAAATATAGATTGCGAATATTTGCAATGGGCGATGATGACAAGATCTATGCATTTTACATAATTGCCCGATAGTTTCTTCCATGTACAAAGTTAGATAAATATATATTATTTTGTTACATATTTGATTCACATCTGATAATTAATAATGTTGTGAATTATGAGAATATTTCAAGAAAATAATTTGAGGAAGTTCTATTTGTTTTTAGAATTACTGAAAAAAAAACTGTTTTCAATTTGTAGCTACATGGCCATGACAAGATAAAAAAAATGTATATCTTTCTTGAGCATCAGTGGTTCTCGTCAACACCACGAGTCTTCAACATTGAATCTACCCACGAGCAACTGAAACCCTAGTGATCAGATTAAAAAACAACAACATACTCACAAAATTTCTACTAGAAACTGAAACCCTAGTGATCAGATTTAAAAAAAAAAAATACGCTCACAAGATTCCAACAATTATTGATTATTTGATGAAATGACGTTTGACTTCTTCAATGAGTTTCATTTGTGTGTACAACTCTGGGTACCGGTATCTCTCATATTTACTACCAGACCATAAGGACTATCATAGGGAACTCTAAAACATGGGGATCGTGCACTTACGAGAGCGCTATGGTCTCATAGTGGATATGAGAGCTTTGAGAAACGCCACCCTCATCATTGATCAGTTGACAGCAATAGTGATGTTCTTGGATAGACTTCCAACACAAAGAGCAGTCTTCTTACAATTTTGATAATGTAGCATGAACCCACTGAACAGTGATGGTGTCACTGTTACTGTTAGATACCATTCAAGATCATCAGTTCATTACAATGAATAAAAGGTTTTTTTAAATTAAAAAAAAAAAAAAGATCATCTGTTCATGGTTGAAAATACTTATTTAAAAAACCCAGCTACCGTTATCTCCACAGACAAAAGCTGCCAATGGGAACAAAATGCCAGCGGTACAAAAGCCAGAAGATGCCTATGACAGACATATTCTATATATATGTAAATCATGCGATTATCCAGCCACTAAGTGTGAGAAATACAATAACAAAGCCATAGAAGGCCAATCTGGTTACATTAGAGGACTTGATGTTCATGGAGACCAAATAGTACTCAATAAAGTGCCTTCCAGCTGCAAATACTAGTCCACTAAATCAATATATACACGAAATAATTCACTTTGGTTATGAACAGGAAATAACTCATTTTGGAGATGACATAAAACATTTACATTCACTTGGCAATAAAAAATGCAAAAGGGAGTGTAGAAGTTATATGAGATGACAAACTATACTAGTATGAATTTAGTAGTATTTTCACTGTGATAAATTTGACCAATTTTGTGTTTATTTATCATACCATAGCAATATGGATACAATAATAAAAACTGAATCACATTAAAAATTTGGTTCTAAAAAGGATTTTCAAATCTCAAATAAAACAGAATGTTACAAGATATTAACAACATCACGATGTAGGATATTTCACATATTTGTTTATCACATGTATCAGGACAAGTCAAATAAAATACCTGAACATCAAGTTGTAAAAAAAAAGAAAAAGCTTTTAGCAATTTTCAGTTTCTTTACAAGATTTACAACATAAAGTATTTGATGAAATTCTAGCTAAAGAACGGTCTGTATCGTAGTTGTACGTCTGCTCTAGAGAGGGTTTCCCTGACACGGACATTTCCCACTCATTATTTCCAAGCAATCTCCAGCATTCCTTACAACTACCGGTACTCAATCTTCAGCTTCCATCATGTTTGATTAACATTGGTTAAAGGTACAGAAATAGGGCCCTGTACTCTTAACTGTTGTCCGCACCAATAGATTGTCAGATTTCCTGTAACTTGTCAGCTTTCTTGTAACGTTCAACACTATTATCATGGCAGGTCTACCAAAGAAATCTGACAATTTCATACCAGCAGATAGTCAATTATTAATATATAGGAAATGAGGAGTGTTATTCACAAAGTGGGCATGAAATTGACATCTACCGTATATTTCTAGGTCATCAATTGTGTTCATGCGTAAATTAGGTCAATTACCATTATCACGATTATCGGGGCAGGTTACTGCAGCATGTGTTCTCGGAAGCTATATATATTTGCTGTTTCATGATGCACAAGATGATCTTTCAGATATGTTTACTGTTTATTTGCATGTTTTCCATATCATGTTGTGTATCTTGTTGCATGATAGTGTCTACAGGCAAACAGATAAAACTACCTCAATGTATACCTATATGGGTCTTAAATGACACTCAAACTCAAAGTCATTATTGGTGAACAAATGTGTGCAGGACCATCACTGGACATTAACCATGTTAACTGTCATTACCTGTGGTGTTAAAACATAATCAGTCTACTTAAGTGATTCCTAACAATGGGCTTAATTATCACATTGTCCTGGCTCAGATTTAGTCATGTTGTCATATCACTGACATTTCAAGAGTACATGCTGTTATTCTGTTTTTGTAATCATATATACAACCAATGCTATTTTATTTGTTTGAGGACGGTAGGTCATCATCTCCAACAAACAAACCTATTCTGAATCTCCTCCTGTAATAAACAGCTGATAAACGTAGCTTCCATGATTTGTGGTAGATAGCAATGACCAGATGACCAGAACAAACATAAAAAAAGAAAAGAAATGAAATCGGCAAACCCATAAATACAAAAAACAACAACACACAAACAAGTGGATGATAACAGATTTAGTAAATTGGATAACGTGTACATCCTAGCTTGCAGTAGCGGTACCGTAATTGATTTTCTAAGGAGTGAATATCAACTGAGACACTTGTTTACCATTACCAGCTGACGACTAGTGATTATGTGATCATCGAGTCTCGGCCACTGCCTAGATACAGGGGACGAGTGGGATGGTGCAGTGTTATGAAAACATCTTAAACACGACAGACAGTATCATGAAAACATTTCAAACACGACATTATAATCACTGTCATGAAAATAGAAATCACTGTCATGTCACAATGGCCTACGTAATTGTCAACTGTTCATGGACGATAAGAAAGTTGTGTTATTAGGAAAACTAAAACGGGATATTTTTATAAAAAAGAGAGATTTAATTGCATATTAAATATTAAATCATAACACAATGCTTGAAATGTCTTTCTAACTACCAGAGACCAAAATTGTATATTAGTTACAAGTACAAATATTTTCTCGATTATTTTTTGTATTAATTATACAATTTAGAATATAGCGTTTTTTTGAACACTGATTATCATCAGTCAAGAATTGAAGCTCCAGAAGCTAACTATGGATAAATACTATGATCAGCGATAATAGCATTTTGTGAAAAACATTCTACATCGATAGACACAATCACGAACATGAATGAAACTCATGGAATCATGAAACTAAATAGTTAATCGACAAGGGAACTGTTTTAGTCTATTGACAAGTGACAACCCAATGCTAATTTGTGCTGATGACATTAATAAATATTTGTGATAAATCTTGCATCAGACCAGTGTCGGATATGTCCAATGATGTCAATGATACTGCTACATCACCATGATGATGCGAGGGTATATTTATAGCAGTTACACAACTCAGCATACCAGACCACGCCTGTAGTCATATTTAAACACTAATTACCGATAACCATGATAACCTGTAAATTTGCTGTAATCAACTTGTATTGATCAACAAAGCAATCTAACCTATATACTGAAATATTCTTGATGTCATTTGACTGAAATATCTTGATGCCATTTGCTAAATTATAAATACCGTAGTTTAGTTATTGTGTGTCTGTCAATTGCAACTTATCAACTTCAAAGCACCTTTGTCATCGTAGTCAAACTGGTTATTACATCAACAATAAATACATTTTAAAAAAACAACTATTAAACTATGGCACCATAAGGTCACATTCATATATATTTCTAAGGTTCTAATACAGAAAGAAAAGAAAAATCATAAATATTGGTTGTCTAAATTAAATATATGACAATCCTACCTGGTGACAGGTAATAAGAATGGCTGCTACTGCAAACGTTCCCGCGATTCCCTGTGCAGCTTTGGTCTGAAGGAAGATAGGATGGTGCACAGTGTAGTTGGTTCCGTTGGTGGTTCCGTTGGGATTCAGTGGATCTATCGTGCCATTATCCACCATGGACGTGGTCAGCTTAGTTACGATGCTGTTGATAGTTGTGGTTATCGTGGGACCACTGGGGACTCCCCCAGAGGGGTCCGTGGTGGCGTTACTTGTACTCATCTGGAAATACACAGTGGCAGTTCTTCACTGGCTAAATATCATATGATAATATAATATTGGCTTAAATACGACTCTAAAGTAGTCAAATATATCAATAAAATATCATTGGAAAAAAAATATCTTAACTTGCTTGTAAATATTTTAATATTTCACTAGCACTTTCCTGAGAATACATAATCTGCTGTTAAAATGAATATTAGTACCCAATATTGTCTATCATATTCTACGACACTTAGCTTTACGACTTGCAACTTGATCTCATATAGAAAATAAATGACCGTAGTAAGGCCAGGAACTCGCAGGAAAAAGCTTTTACTTAGTTACAGGGAGGAAAAAAGTGACCTCACGTTGATCGATCAGTCAATCATCTCTGTATTTTTATACACCTCACATTAGCTAGACGTATGCAAGCCTGGAATATTAATGAGCACACAGATGGGTCTACTTGTGTGTGGTCTTGCATGACAAACATGTGAATTTATTGAATTGACCATTTCACATAAATATGACTTTACCCACAAGTAGTGCAACAATTTTGTAGTGTGAATGCATTTTCATCCTACTTAACATGTCATTTCAATTTATTTTGGAGGAAATGTACACCATTATCATAAACCTACAAAATTACATGTACAGAGGTTTAAAACTGATTAAAGGTTAGTTGATATTTCATGCTCAAACATATTTATTTTTTACTTATATACACATTTATTTAGTATTTCTGCTTGGGGTGTGTGTGTGTGTGTGGAAGGAATTTTGTCTACCATACAACAGTGGTGAAAAGGTTTTTGAAAGTAATTAATATGATTTTATGTCTATAGGCTAGTGGGCTAGCGTTCATTTTGATCCATGGTTTGCAGTTATAACTTGGAGCTAATGCTGCATTCATTTGGTGATTGTAGATATCGTGAAGTCACTCGTTCCAACCTATGGACACGCCATCAACAAATAGAGAGCATTCAGGTGGAAAATAGATAAGATGGAGAGTAAAAGGGATAGTCTCAAAAGATTAAATTGCAGTCAACAATTCACCACTGATATTAATATATTTATGTGATATTTGCATGTACCGTAAATACTAGGAACGAGTCCCCAGGTAGGAGTCAGGTTTATTAACCCTCTCCCTGCTGAAGGCGACTTAACTTGCCGGATCACATGCAGAAGTAGAACACTTTGATTTTATTCAGCAGTGAGAAGGGTAAACAATGTGATAAAATTTATATCAGGAGCGAAAACGATGAGGGAAAGAAAATTGGTTGGGGCGACAATGTCACAGACAAAATATCGGTTGGGGCGATAGCTGCGACACTGTTATGGACTGCGGGCGGATTGACTGGGCGAAATGTTGTACAACCGTCCAACTCCCCTGAAACATGAGTCCGAAATAATGGACACGTTCAGGCCCTAGTAAATCACTTCCTAGTAAATACTGTGGTAAATCAGTTGCAATTGCTATTCAACAGTGTAGCATTACTATCATGCATATATAGTCATTTCAACTGTATCTCATGTAGCAGAGATAATAACTTTAAAACGTACACGCCCGAATAATGATACAAATAACAAATGTTTACAAAAGATATGAATTCCTACTTGCCCGTAGATACCTAAAGCATTGGGAGAAATGACCCAGGCGAGTGTTAATTGCGAAACCTACGTGTAGAGAAAGGTTAGCAAAATGAATGTATGACGTTTCGCCCCAGAACGGGTACGCCTCCAGACATTTCGCCCCACTGAAGTTATTTCGCCCCACCATATATTTTCGAAAGGCTTGTTCGACCCAACCATATATTATCGAAGGGCTTGTTCG
>JAVCKZ010061407.1:0-15363 GCA_034780755.1 Lepetodrilus elevatus
ACACACACACACACACACACACACACACAGACACAGACACAGACACAGACACAGACACAGACACACACACACACACACACACACACGGCGACTCTTTCACGGATATTTTTTCATTTGTTAATTTTGTCTATATAAAACATATATATATATATATATTCATTATTTTGTTGTTGAAATTTTACCTGACAAGGAAAGTTCTGTTTCCAAATTATGTTATTTTCGTTGTCGGATGGTCTATTCACTTCTATACAAATTTAACTGCTGCAATATATCTCTATAGTATTTGTTTATAAACTTTAATAATACAGTATATAACTATATAGTATGTACTTCTTATCGTAAGAAGCGTTCAATTGTTTAATTTACGGCGCTTTATTTTTATGGAAATCAATTACTTCTTCCTAGTGTCTCTCACGGAGACACGATGATGCTAATTGTGCGTTAGAGGGTTTACAGATTTACCTGAGTAGTCCGCTGAGGAATAGACGTGGATGCTGGACAAATTCGCCATGCGTGGATTAGAGATAAGCCCCACTGTGTCAGAAACAGGCCTATTTGCAGGTATGACTGTTATACCACTGTGGATAGAATGGACATAACATAACGCCAAAGTAAAAAATAAAAATAAACTCAGAATGATGTTTTGAGAAAATGTATATATATCAACTTCATATAATGGCAGTCATTTTGATTTATGGCTTTTAAAAAGATTGCTCACTGGTGACAGCTTGTGACCCAGTTGAAATATGTTCAGGGTGATCCAATCAACCAGAATCAACAATAAAACAGTGTATATACCCTAAACTTGGAACTTGGAAAATCCCAGGTTTTTTTCTGTATTTCTAAAAATAGATCTACTTAGACTCGCTATAACAATATCATATTCGCATGCCAATATCATGACTATTCCTATAGCCATGTACTGACAGGTGAAACTTATCGTTATCAATAGTCATGTCACGCAGTTTATATTTTTTATGTAGAAGCATGCATAATCCCTCATTCATAAGCTTTACTATAAGCAACTATATGTATTATATTCAATTGCAAAGAACATACAAATGCATATCTGTATCCGTATTATGTACATGTACGAAGCAGACATGTTATACATTATAATTATAGAACACTTTCAAAAGATACCGTCATGAACATTGTGAAGAAGTAGGACAGCTCGTGCAAACTTCTTAAGATCTTCTTAGCTTAAGAACATGAATAGTTCATGCTATAGGTATCCTTAAGATAAAGTTAAGACTATGTGTTGGAATATCCCCGGGTTTTCCAAACTAATGCCCGGGATATTCCAACTATGAGTCAGTTTAAACATACAGTAACATATATAAGGGGAAATAACTCGCAAATAAATCAACTAGGAAATGTCCGAAAACTATAGTCTTACTTTTCCGTAAAGTCCGTCAAATACAGAGCACCGCTGTGCAAAAAGATGTCAAAGAAGTGAGCCCGTCCAACTCGAATTAGAACTTTTCTTCCTTTTCCATCCACTCCCACTGATTCAATGGTGTTACTATGACCGTCGCACCAATACAGCTTGTTGTCTACGACAATGACCACATATTAATACAACAGGGACTTGAAGCAGGCCAAGTATTATGTATGTGTGTGTGTGTGTATTTGTTTGCGTGTGTGTGTGTGTGTGTGTGTGTATGTGTGTGTGTGTGTGTGTGTGTGTGTGTGTGTTTGTGTGTGTGTGTGTGTGTGTGCGCATGTGTGTATGTGTGTGTGTGTGTGTGTGTGTGAAATACAGAGACAATAAAAGAGAGAGAGAGAGAGAAGATGAATAATATAAATATACCTTAACAATAACTCGAAAATAATTTAATAAAAACTAAATTAGTTATTTAGGGTTCTACATTGTTTCCCTAGCATTTCAGCGATATTGTGTGTTTGTGTTATGGTAGGTAGTACAAGAGGAGCCTGTGTCAACTGTTAGATGGTACCGTAAGACCTGTGGAATCCAGGCAGATATTGTTTGGTACAAATACAGGCATTACACCCCACCCAGCCGTACACATATGATTCTGTAACCCACCATAAAAATTACAAGCACTGTGGGATTCAAACTTGGACCTGTGAATTTTGTAGTCTGACTAATTGCCGTGCTATCTGCTACCTGTAGAGTGAGTGCATGAAAAGCCAGACAGATAAAGTGAACATGGAGACTAAGTAAACGATAAATTAGATAAAATGCAGGTCAGGTGGAATGAAAACAAAACCCTAAAAACTCCACAAAAACAAATCACCTCCACTTTCCTTCACCCCATAAGCTTGATTCCCCATATTAGACCTATTCGAAGGGTATCTCGGGTGACAAAAGTGACTGGCGAAACTAAAAGAAAAACATTGACGTATCATGTTCCAGGGTTAAAACTCGTCTTTGATCTTCTGAAATTGATGACAAAACTTCTAGAAGTGTGCCACCTGTCCCTAAGCAACACAATTAAACAGGTCCCTGAAAAGTCACCACCCCTACCCAAAACTCAGCAACCGCCCCACTCAAATCCACCCCGATTCATTCAGGAGGCAGGACTGGGGGAATTCATTCATGGGGGCCCTGGGAATCACATGACCCGTTTCCTGTCCGCCTCAAAGGCTGACCTGATTAAAGTGATGACCACCACAACAGACGAGATCTGACCGCAGCGACAATGCATGTACCTGTCGTTGATTTCGTGTACCTGTCGTCAATAGCGGGTATGTCTATTTCGTCCAGGTGTGAACACTTCCACCTGTCGAAATGAGCCCCGGACATCCTTGATCGCCACGGAAACATATATCCTGGGAGAGAATAGCCGTTATTGTTTTGATTGGTGGAAGATTGGGAGTATTTTTTAATTCTCCTGGGAAATGACAACTGATATCCATCCATCGGCCTTTGTCGGGGAAACCGTAGAAGAACAATGATGAGAAACAGACTCCCCAATATGCATCCATTGTATTTTATTAATTTGAAAAGGTTCATTCACACGAAGGCAAAACCTGCAAACACTAATAACAAGATCCTTAAATATATTTTAGATTTAATATTAAAATATAAATATAAATACATTAAGTCTATTAACCCTCTCCCTGCTGAAGGCGAGTTAACTTGCCCAATCACATACAGAAATAGAACACTTTGATATTATTCAGCATGGAGAAGGTTAAGGTAAAATCTGGAAATAACCCTAATAGAAAGACCCCTGAATGTATTTAATATAAATAAATTAGTATATTTAAATAAGTCTGTATCATTTTAAAGTATATTTGGACATTATGGAAATATCATAACATATACAATTAATCTATTATTCAATTAACTCTCTCTCTCCATGCTGAAGGCAACCATAGATTCCCCGAAGAGCAGTACCCGTGTCTATCCAGCAAGAAGGGTTAATAAATGCTTATTTCTTCTCTAAAACATGTAATAAAAATACCCCTTTAGCTCCCAATTCAAACTCAAAACTGACACCAACTGCAGCCACTGCTCAGCTGATGTTCATTTTCTAATAAATAAATAAATAAATAAATATTATGCTATAAAAAGATCTTAACACCCCTAATAAGCATGAAATGTACAAAATTTATTTACTCATACAAAATCTGCAACGTTTCAAAGCAATTTATTAACCCCAGTATACACTCCATGCACGTGCATCTACCAGGACATATTGGCTACACGCAGAGGGATTTATTCCAATTAATGTTTCACACAAGTACATGCTTAGGCAGTAGACCTTTCTTTCATTGTCTATTTACGTACATAAAAATAGACAATTTTGGCCGAACAATAAAAAATATGGGTTTTTGATTGCCCCACCTGAGATAATCTGGTAGTTCAGACGTACTTAAAACGTAAACAGATATACACCATTTTTTTCAAATTAATAGGAATGTGACACAACATGAAAAGTATTTTCAGACGTTTGATCTAGTTCCTAAAGGCAGGGTCCCTTGTGGGTGAATGTGGTAACTGTTATTTGAAAGTAACATATTACTTTCAACATTTAATAATTTATTTTTCTATACAATCTATACCAATCAAGGACAGACAAGTGCTACTGTCAATATTTGAAAGTAAATACTAAAATGTCACAAACAAATACTATTAGATATCATAATTATTGCAATTAGAAATAACCCAAATGATTTTTGTTGTTGAAACAGGGATCAGGCAAGGTGATCTACTGTCTTATTCTTTTCTTAGCTTCTCCGCAAACATCCCGTTGTTATCAAAATATGCTTTCACATCTTGCCACCATCGCTTTTTTTAACCATGTTCCCACTATACCCTGGCATCGACTGACAATGTCTTCCACACCACTGCTCCCATTGTTATCATATTATTCTTTTCTTGTGCCTTTACATCTGCAGACATATGCCTTTAACAAGGACCATCCTGTGTTATCTTACACGTGGAGATGTTCTTCCTGCAGATGTTGGCATCAGTAGGTGGTCACTCAATTCTTCACATTTTACCCCACATTTTTAACAATTTTGAATCAAAATGTCGCAATTCTTTTTCCATTTCTCAATTCCATTTTTTAAAGTAATCACTGTATATATTTCAATTCATTAGGACTTCAGAAAAATAAATTGGGGGGAATATATTAAAAACTTTCAAACTAATCTGTCTTCATTTCCAGAATTGAATCTACCATCTTGAGCCGTCATGTTGAAGTTAACAAATATAGCAGGAAGTAAGCTAAAGTATAACTATGTACAAAGTGATCATGTAAACTTACGCTTGATAATATATTGAACCTGAAATTAGCACGCAAACTATGCATTTAACCCCTTTACAGACCTCCAATTGAATAGAAGTAACAATCTGGCACTGTCTCTGCTAATTAAGTGACCATGATTTAATTAGTTCTGTTGCCTGACTACTCATCACCTTTGATGATAAGAGGGTTAACTCTCTATGTGTGCTTTAACCCTCGACATGTGGCCAGCATCCCTGCCTCCTCAACATTGCTTGGCTTAGCTACAGCGAATATCTGTCAAGACAAGACTGCCTCTAGCCATCACCTATCAGAACTAGTTGTCAGGAAGCATGCAGATGAGACTTGGCATTAGTTGATTGGAAACATGTATCCTGATCTTCTTCTTTGTCGGCCATCTTTAATATCAATATCATAACCATATTTCTGTGTATTTAAGACGTTTATCAATGATCATTGATAAAGGTTCAATTTATTGGGAAAATACATCATGACTATGATATTGTCATCCATCTTGCATATATCCAATACGAGATCGTTCCAATTAAAAGGTTGACCATATGGATATACGCCAAAGGTTAAACTCGCAGACAGCTTCACATTGTAAAATGTATGAAACTTAGTAAATATACTGCAATCATTGGCAATAACTTGAATAAAACATGAGTACTTCATTCAAAAGTAAAAAGACCAGGATACAGCCAATAGATTCCATGTCCCAATATTTTTTCATTTTGTTTGAATTGGGGCATATAGCTGCTTTCAACATTCTTTCACTTATATCATAGCTTGTCAGTTTATGGCAGGAGGAAACATGCAACACCCATAGCGCTGAATGTTGCAGTAAACCTGTGAGCACTCTGTAATACAATACTTGATTTAACTTTATTTTTATTTGTATTGTTCCTTTCTAGAAAAGACCATCCACATGCCTTCTACATGACATCCTTCTCATTTCGCTCACAATTAAAATTTTACAACCCACTACCGAATTTAATAAACCTTTCAGTCTATTTAATTAAAACTTGACCCCCTTGTCTTTGGTCTCTTCAGCACATGAGCCACCTACGAGATGACCCTTGCCAGAAACAGTACCACCACTAAACCTGTCCCTTGCAGCTACCAGGGTCCTTCAACCTGGGAGAACATTCATCCCCTGGACCCACAAGGGTCAGAGTCTCCGCCCCCAGGGCAAACAGTGTCAGGGTGGAGTCAGGGGGTGAGGAGGGGGAGGAGGGGGGGAGGGCGATGCTAGGTGGCTAAAAAAAAGTAAAGTCTTCGCCCTAGTCGTAAGCTGGGGAGATTAGTTAATGAGTCTTGGATGAAGTAGGAAAGAGCAGTGGTGTGTGGATGAGCAGTGATGGACCAAATAGGGGGTGGGGGGTAAATGGGGGGTCGGGGAGATTGAGGACGCGGCAGGGGTCAGGGAAAGTGGGAGTGGAAGGGGATCTATGGATGATGGGGTAGGGTTCCTGTGATGTGGATAGGCACAGTGGGAGGGAGTGGGTGGAAAGGATAAAGAGGCCAGCTACAGTTCCTGTACAAGAAATATGAAATACATCGCTGACCAATCTTACCATCTTACCAATGGGTCCATTGCAAATACAATGTTGAAAGATTCATTGGAAATGCTACCTTGTCAAAACGGTCATCTGACTAGTAGACAATGTGCCATTATTCATAATAAAGAATTACATTTGTGTAAATTATCAGTTTAATTTTTAAAGATTCATAGGAAATTATACCTTGTGTAATTGGTCATGCTATTTTTAGCCAATGCATCATTATACTGTATATATATATATTAAAATTAAAAACTATTATATAAATATTCTAATTGTCATGTGATGATGGCTCAAATGAAGTACATCAATGATTATATTCATAATATTATATATTAGAACAGACTTTATTGTAGAATACAACGTATTATCTAATATATATGATATACCAAAGCAGGAAATTACATCATTGATATTTTTTTACATACATCTAAACATCCTGGAACATTTGTTTCTGATCATATGCTCGATAATGAAAATAATCTGCGAGACTTTATCAATGTCCAGCTTAATTAAAGGGTCTGTAGAGAAACATAGGGATAGGTGCACCATGAAATTACTTATCATACCATTCACAGCTTGAAGTTCAACATAAAACAAAAGTTTGGGTCATTTTCTCAGCCAACTGACCAAGAAAAGAGAGAAATAAATGAGAGATCAACACAATAAGGCCGCTTACTTGACAAGGGAGGTAATTGTTCTGACAGTCATGTAGCTAGTAACTGAATACCACTGAAACATGTCTGATAATTTAAGCACAAGGTTATCAAGTTGCTCTGATATTTTGCTTCTAAAACTTGATGTTATTCTATCAAACAAACTATTTGAGAAACATTATCACCTGATAAAATATTAATGATAAACACAAAATTAATATAAGAAAATATTATAGTCTCTGCTTTATTAAAGATCATAGATATCTTTATAATGTTCAAGGATTAATATTTTGAATATTTGATAACATAATATACACATTAACAATAACTTGAAAAGAACATAGCATATAATAATTAAGTTTGGTACATCCAAATTGTGATTTCAAAATACAATTAATTACAATTCACTCTGTGGAACAAAGATCCTTTGATAGACAGTTTAACCCTATCCCTGCTGGATTAGACATGAGCACTGCTCTTGAGGGCATCTCCAGTTGCCTCCAGCATTGAGAGGGTAAAAGTAATACAGATTAAGTAACCTACTTACCATAAACACAGAACTTTTACAAAATTAATGCTTTGCCAGGAATATCATTTTAAACAAAAAAGAAATTTAAATTCAAATAGACAAAAATAACATGAATCACAAGATAATCCTGCATTTATGTTGACTTTCCTTCCTTCTTTCTATCACATCCTTCCTTCCTTCCTTCCGTTTATGAATACATACGGAACTAAGACCAGACAGTACAAGCAAACAATCTCTGTGTTTTCGCTTTTATTTCCGATCGGATTTCAAACCCGACTGTCTCTTGCAAGGATCATCGTCTGGACATGATACTTATCAAAATCTGCACACTCAAATATCACAATTTTTACAAAGAAATTACAACACAAAGATATATATCCTTCACACTCTGAATGCTTCTATTGATGCTAGCCCTTAGTGTGGATTAAAACACATAAAACTGCACCACACCTGGTACTCTTTATACATCAATGTTTTTACTTCCCTGTTCGTGAATTTTACCAAACATGTGATAGCTTTGAAAGTATATGTTCCCTCTATTTAGTAAAATATTAGAAAGAAAGGTTAACATAAAAATTGGGAGTTTGTATTTTATGACCTTTAGCATGGGATTAGACAAATCGCTGTAGGGTAGTAGTACAAGAACTCTACAATAACAAGTACCCAGAACATTTCTTTCAACAGATTTCATGAAATACACATCAAGTTACATTGGCTACACTACAGCTGGTACAAAATCCCAAACAATATTCAAAACAATATTATATTTGTTTCTGGGTCAAAAACAGGCAATCCTATGAAAATGGAAACATGCTTACAAATTTTAAAAAGTAATTTTTACGAGTGATAACAGTAATTTCTTGTCATTAAATTAGGCTCAATTTTGTTTCATGAAATAGTTCATGGGTATTCAAAATATAATCTGTTTATGAAAAATGAAACAGTGTACACAATCCAAAAGGAATTTCAATCTAACATCACAATATATTTTTAATTGTGGTTTAATTAAAGCACTTTCAAAATTCTTTCACTTACGGCTTATTAGTTTTTTGTTTATTTATTATTTTAAAATTGGCAGCTTTCAAACTAATTTCATTTATATCGCAGCTTGTAGGGCAGGATGAAACCCACAACATCCATAGCACTGAATGTTGCAGTAAACCTGCGAGCACCAGCTGTTACTGGCAGACCAAGGATGATAACTGTACTGCCATGGTACAGACGGCACATCGTATCAATATCGCGTCAAAAAGGTAACTTTACATCACAACATGAACGTATAAAAGTTGTATGAAAGTTAAGTTTTGTCTGTGGGGATGTCGAAACTGAATATCTCGTCTGATGTGAGAAATTGAGACGAAAGTCCTCTGGGGGTTTTACTCTCAGGAGATTTTTAAAACAAAGATATGGAAATCAAAAAGGATGATAGATAGGAAGCACCTTCGATTCTTATGGGGATGACATCAACACGATGAAGTTAATTTGCACAGGACTATCTCGTCCTTGACTAAAGAATATCAAATTATCCTGCACACACACACAAAAAAATAGAAAAAAAAAAACCTAGCCATTACAAATTGTATAAAAGTGTTTGAACAGTGTAAATTTAACCAAAAAATATGGATTCAGAATTTCTAGTTGGCATAATATAAAAGTATGTTACTATGTACATGTAACACAATTTAAATCGCTCTTTGTGCACATTTTGGAACCATTTAATATGCATTGTTTCATCTGAAAAATTCAGACTTTTTCAGGTAAAATATTACAGCTATATTGGTGAACAATTCACATAACAGCACCAATTCCACTCACACATTAACACTCATTCCACCAATTCCACTCACACATTAACACTCTATTACCAATTAATTTTCAATTGAAGACTTTCTGCTGTCAACATTTAAAAAAGAATAGTAATATTTATTGAAGAAGATATTTATTAATACAAGTTTAGGTATGACATATTTAAGATTACGACTATTTTCAGAAAAAATATTATCCTTAATTATAGCCAATGTTTAGAAATGTGGTGAAAACATGTATTCCCTGGAAAACTCATCAAGAAAGCACCACTAACCACTGTATGTGAAATTAGGATACCAGAGGCGAGAATTAAAGGGACGATCCTACTAGAATTATCCTATACAAAATCTATATTGCATTTGTCTCAAAAAGTAAATACCGTACTAAATGAAGAGATAAAAATGTTGACCAAACTACTGTTAACAATTGTGTTAAAGTCCAAATTACTCATCTCCAGCAGAATTCTTTTTCATATGCAGTGAAAATATTATAGCCTGTAAAGTAGCTCAATTCATAGTTGTTACAGGTTTTCCTCCTACTGTAAGCAAAACAATGAAAACGACTTTAAGACCTCCCTAGTTTCTCAAAACATAAATTGGACCCTATATCATAATTTAAGAAAGGAGCATCTTGCAAGTGTGCCTTTAAAACACATGTTAGATGGAAATAACAGAAAAGGGAAACACTCTAAAAGAGATCATCATTATACGACCATTTATCAGCGTCTGTGGTTGGAACATGCATTTGAAAAATCTGGAATATATCGCAGCTTACAAATATGAAGCCTTAATTAGTGATAACATATTTGACCAACATTGGCTATGACCCATAGATAGTTTATATGTCCAGAATGACGAAAACACATAAGAAACATTGAGATTTGTTTTCTTCTCCTTGTACAGTACTAAGTTTTACAACATTTTCGCATATCGTACATTCATATCTTCTTGCAAAACATAATACAAAACTATGAAATTACTGAAAACCAGTGGGACGTGCTGAAAATGTAGCTTGTTGCCATAAAGACTTTTGTAGGCAAATCAAATGTAAATACTTTCAGGTAAACTATGCTTGATCATGAAATGTGTAAACACGCCATCATTGACATTGTATGCCTTTAACTAAACCCTTTCCCTGCTGGATTAGACACAGATACTGCTCTTTAGGGCATCTTCGGTTGCCTTCAGCAGGGAGAGGGTTAAATATACAACTATTAAAATTGTTATGATTGAAAGTTATGTAAGACATTACTGGATTTTTTTGTCATTCGGAATTCATATCTAAACACAAACTGACAATTTGATCAGGTACAAGGATCAACGTCAAAACTTTTCAGTTTCTCGTTGTCGTTTTCAACATGGATCACACGTTCGTAAACTTGGCGTAATTCCCGAGATATTCGCAAAATTCATATTTCCTGTGGCGCACACGTCCTGGTAGGAAGCAGGAAGGGAGAAATGAGGTGAACTTGTTTCAACAGGTAATGCTCAATTAAGTATCCATCCACACCTTGGTGCACTTGCGGCCGAAACTATTGGCGCACGTTCACAACGCGTTTCAAGTCTCAATCGGCCATCCTGTAAACGACGGAAGACATTTATCGTCGGAGCCTTTTGACGAATCATGTGTATCATAGACCAGAGGCAAATAACTAACTACTCGTGCATTGTAAACTCAATGATGCAATCACTCAGAAAATCTAAAACACAGCTTTAATATTTTCATTCTACTTGTTTTTCTTTAAAGGCACATGTCGTTGCTAATCTGGACTAATTAAAACATATTTTTTCTTTTTATTGCAGTCAATAATGTTGTTTCTCTTATTCTTGAATGCTTTTATATGGCATCTCTGGTTGCTTCCAACAGTGGGATGGTTAAAAGGTAATGTAGTTCCTTCCGAGTAACAAAGTACATTCTTTATTGAAAAACCATGTACACATAACTTTTAAATTTGTAAAAGAAAATACATTGCTTTATCTTTGAAGCATACTTCTTTCCAGAACCGTAAACTGATGTATATATTTGTATGTAGAAAAAGATGGTCTGGTGACAAATATTGTTCATAAAGAATAGAAAGAAAAAATTGAAATACGAAAAACAGAAACAAGAAAAATGACTTGGTGACAAATATTTTGTGATGACGTGTAATAGCGAATGAAAATGTGTTTGCCATGTTTAGACGATGACAGGGTGTGCACTCAAACCTCTGTCATACAGTACACTTAAGAACAAAAACATCAAAGAATAACATGCATTTGTGACACCTCTCTGTCTATAGAATGTTAAAATTTGGCTTCAAGTTTGAGAAATACAATGACACTTCAAAATGATTGCACAATTTTCATGCTTTTTTAATAAACATGGCATCCTTTTCAGGAAAGTAAAATCGGTGGTTTTGTAGGAACTTAACCTTCTCCCTGCTGAATAAAATCAAAATGTTCTATTTCTGCATGTGATCGGGCAACTTAAGTCGGCTTCAGCAGGGAGAAGGTTAACCGAGATTAATGAACTAATATACACAGAATCCATCACATACAATACCAAGAATTCAAAACATTTTGTTCAAGCAGTTTTCACAACTTTATAAAATTAAGTATACTCCCCAGGGAGTTGAGAAGGAATTGAGTGCACAGATCTATTTACCGGAGTAATAATGTAGTGCTATGAGCATGCTTCTGAAGCATGGATTTGGCGCGATATAAATGTTCACATTATTATTATTATTATTATTATTATTATAAGAAAATAATATCTTATTTATTATAGCATTGTCTATTCAAATGTTGCTTAAATTGTCACTGTTCCTCTTTGATATTCAAACAGGTGTCAGGGTCACTTTCGAAAACATCAATGACCGAGTGAGTTTTGTTTATACGTTGCAGCGAGAATCTTTCACCCATCCACGATGAAAATCATCAATGACGACCAAGACGAAGATAGTGACTTGAGACAATATTCCAGACTAATAGTCTGCTCTTTTTCCTTTACATATTCCATCAGTGGAAACATCACTCTTAAAACAGTTAAGTTTTAATGCTTCAATGGCGATAAATTGACAGAAAACTCACTTAGACAAAACAATTATTCTCTGATGAAGTCAGTGACAGCCATTTCCTGTTGCGAGCCTGCGATTTTATGCCTTTGTGTGCCGTAAAAACCAAACTTGTCTTCTCTCTGCTTAATTTGTGGCTGGTGCCATTAATTAAAGAAGATTATATGCCAATGCAATCACGCAATTCGTATGGAATCTGCTCGACACCAAGACCTCAGAAACACTCTTAAAATTAAAATAAATCCTGGAGAGAAAAAAAGTTATGCATTTTTGTCACAGTGGGGAGGGGGTTGGGGGTGGGTGTGCTGGTGCCACTAAAATCTGGGTGTATTAGGTGATGAAAGGTCGCTCAATGACCTCTGAATGTGATACAGGAAACAGTCACATAAGCTTCCTTCGGTAGGGGTCTTGGAAAAGATAAGAAGGGGAGGTGGGTGGGGGGATGGGTGGGTTGGAGTGGTGGTGGATGGGGAGAGGGGTAAAAATGGTGACTCTAATTCTGGAATGGGGGGGGGGGGGGGCAGGGGGCAGCTTGACAGCAACATGTCCTATCACAAACTCTCTGTAAAAAAGGTAATGATAGCACTAGGTAAGAATTAATATAACCAATAAAATGCTGAGAAATTGAAGACTGATGGAGACTATGCCTGAGGGGGGGTGGGGGTGGGTATGAGGGAGGGGAAGAGTCCCCAGAGGGGGGTTCAAGCGTGACAGTTATGTGTCCTCTCTCTAAACTCAGCGGGAATTGAGTGACAGCTCTCCTAGGATTGAAAACCAAGATAAGCATAATGACAAAATTCCTAAAGTACAAGTCGCCTTTTTTCTTGTAAATATTATTTTAAAATTTCAAATATTCCTTTGCCTAACAGGTGGATTTGATTTCAATTTCTTGCTGTGTATGCTGCAGATGCCTTCGATATCAGGAGTGGAATGCTCCTTCAGACATAAGTATAAGTGGCAGAGACGCATACAACGTAAAAGACACACATATTTATGTTATTATTTCTTTATAAAATTGGGGTTTAGAGCTGTTTTCAAAATTCTTTCACATAGTGGCTTGTCATTTTAGGGCAGGAAATACCTGCAACATTCGCAGTGCTGAATTTTGCAGTAAACTTGCGAGCACTGGCTGGTACTAACCAAAAGTACACCATTTTATGAAACCTGTCTTCTCAACATGGAAAATCAATGTATCTGTATTGTAGAGTTTCATATCACGACAACTTTCTGAATAGTGATAAATGTGACAATAAATCTTTGAAAAAAACAAATATGATGTTAATGTCTAGAGTTTTTCTTTCAATAATGTTGTAAAATCTAAGCCCAAAAGCTCATTTACATGTAATAACATTAAACATTTACATTCATACTTTAGGGTTATACATGATTTACATATTATAGATGTATTTCTACTGATTAAAAATGTACAAAAGTAACAGAAGTAAATGGGAAAGAAATTCATGTTGAATAAGTATCCACTTTAAAGGCATACAATCACAGATTCAACTATCCACTTTAAAGTCATGTAACTACATGTATCTACTTTAAAGGCAAACAATCACCGATTAAGTGATATTTTTTTATACTTAATTGGAATTATAAATGCAAAGTATATTATATTCACTTAATAGCTTTTGTACCTCAGGAAATATCTTCCCCGCTCAATTTCAGCAGAAAAATGGTTCACTCACATCAATAACAATGGACATTGTCATCTTCAATGATACAGACTATACCGTAATTAGCGAAGGTGACATTCGGAATTTTCCGGTGAAATTGGAGACTGCCCTCTTTACTCATGATGACATCAGTTGTTGCACTTCTGAATGAACGGCCATTCCCGATAAAATTTGAACCAAATCTATTGTCCCTTTTACCGGAAAAGTTAGCGGCTTGATGTAAATTAGTATACCCGGTATTAAATATTACAATATAAATAAAATATTGGGCATGCAGAAAATGTAGTTTATTGCCCATATACTTTTGTAGACAAATGTACATATTTTCAGGTAAAAAAACCATTTGACCATGAAACATGTTAACAAGCCGTGATGGTGTGCCTTTAATACTTCTTCAGAATGCTTTTAGTTGTCAAAGCAAACAAGCAATAACTTAAAAACGTTCTTCGGGATATCGACACTAAATGCACACCTGCTGTAACTAATCTGCATGGATTCGTCATCGTTCCGCTTCACCGAATGTATGCATCGCATTACATATAGAAATCTACTAACGTGCAATAAAGTAATATGCCAACAGGTAATGCAATGCAAAGTTTAGACATTTGAGAGGATGCAGAATCAGGGCAAGAAAATAATGTTTGCACGCAAATAGATAACATGGAGAAAAACAAGGTCAGTTGTACGCAACACCATAAAATATTTTAATCAAATTTACGTAATCCTAAAAAAAAATAATCAAAAATATTTAATTGGACAGTTCATTGGATATATCTTCAAAAAGTTTTTTCCTTTAACAAAAAAAGAGAAACTTTACAAATTTGAAATATTTTCTTTTAACAACATACATATTTAACCATCTCCCTGCTGGATTAAACACTAAGTACTGCTCTTTAGGACATTGGTTGCATCCAGCATGGAGAGGGTTAACTATGTTTTTCAAGAGCACCTGCTTACTTACATGTACGAAACCACGGGAGGTCACCATACCCCCATCGAAGTTGACAAATTATCATTGCTCTCTACCTGATATTACTATATAAGTTACTGATATATTCAGATTAGGTGCATCGCGAGTCATGGCTCAGGTTTTACACTATCTGGATCTTAACGTTCCTGCAGCAAATCTCTGCAGTCTGCTTTCCTTTAAATACTCCAAGAGTCTTCATCTACTGTAGGCATCCTTTAAAATTATACTGCCATGCCTTGGATGTTGCGGGTTTCCTCCTGCCATAAACTGAAAACTGAAAACTGTAAGTGAACAAATCTTGAAAGCGACCATAAGGCCATTTATTTTTTATTAGTTGGTTTACGAAACCGCCGCTATTGAAAACGCCCAAATCCAAATAAAAATAATT
>JAVCKZ010061418.1:0-15361 GCA_034780755.1 Lepetodrilus elevatus
TAGTGGGATGGTACTGTTTGGAGTTCGGACCAGTTAGGTGAAGCTAATAATAAGCCATTCGTATTTTCCAAAGCTTTGTAAACGGAAAATACGGAAGTGTTTGTTCGGTAATCGTGATTGACAGACAGATATTATTCATTTCGGTGACCCGCAGTTGTCGCGTGTTATGCGCCAATTAAAATGTCATGGGCCATCCTGGCGCATAAGGTAAATTCTAACGCGCCATGTGGATTTCTAACGCGCCAATGGCGCGATGGCGCGCTCCAAAGTGATCCCTGAAATGGGTGAAAGATTCCTGCAGCGATATTAAACTCCATATTCACTCACGATTAAACTATATGTTTAATTCAAAATGGTCAAATTAATTCTTACATGTAATTCAGGTGGGCAACGAGTTCTTGCGAGGTGTTTCTGGTGGTGAGCGACGACGTACAAACATCGGCATGGAGCTGATTATCTCCCCTCCTGTACTCTTCCTGGATGAACCAACCACAGGCCTGGATGCTTACACAGCCAATAGCGTCATGTCCATGTTGAGAAAGTGAGCAAGAAATACAGATATTCGCTGCTTTATTGCATTTCTCACCAGTTCTTGAAATATTATCACTGAAACTTCAGTCATAGATTGTGATGGTATAATATGCTTGTGAAGCAGTTTTGAACATGCTATAAGTATGAAAAGGGCGCTTTTATCAATATGGCATTTATTATGATGTATCGCGACAAACTCGGAAATATACTTTCTGAGATTGAACCTTTGCAACAACAAATGTTGAAATAATCTTTCGTTGTTGCCACTGATTGTCGCAGCGATAAATCGCTCACCTCTGGTGTGCATCATCGAATCTTCGCTAAAATATTAAAGTTTTTATGGTCTTTAACCAGTATACAGGTATATAAAACTCCAGCAATTTCACTACCAGACACGAGGACTGGTAAGTCTGAGAAGTTACCCATCCTAACATATGTTGGCCAGTGATCGATTATGTAAAATATATATATATATTTTTTTTTTAAAGCACAACTTGCGAGCATACCAGTCTAAAGCTAAAGCTTTACCAGTCCTCGCTGAAAATAACCCATTGCGGAAATGCTCTATTTCGACCACTGTCTTTAACTGCTATTTTTCTTTTCTATTCTTTCCCAGACTGTCCCAGAAGAACCGGACGATCATCTTCTCCATTCACCAGCCACGCTACTCCATCTTCAAGCAGTTCGACCACCTGTCCATGCTGGCCGAGGGATGTATGGTGTACCACGGCCCCGCCAGCCAGTCTCTGCAGTACTTCTCCGAGATCGGTAGGGTTAACACGTACAACAGAGATACCACTGCATGTGTTCGTTATCTTTACCACAGTGCAGTTCCGGTGTTCGCAAATTCAAGTTAACCCTCTCCATTCTGGAAGCAATCATGGATACGCTAATTAGCAGTACCAGTGTATAATCCAGCAGGGAGAGAGTTAAAGGAAACATAAATTTTATGATAAAATGTAAACATGGCCATGAGATAACGAAACATTCATGCTCAACTTGGAGATTTTGTTCACAAATCCCCATATCGAATTTGAGCTTGAGTATGAAATTATACCTGAAAGGTTTTATTATATAGGGGCCTAGCCCTACGATGTTTTTGAGTAAGATATCATGGTTTTTACTGGTTTTATTATTTTATATTTCGGTAAAAAGCACCATGGTCAAAGCAGTTTAAATGCAGTATTTCCGAACACTGGAATTGTACCAACCATGCTGACTGTCTTTATATTATATATTTCATGCAGTAAAACTGTAATTACAGGGAGTTATCTCCCCTTTCTATATTCAAACAGTGTAATCTTCCATTTCTGAATGTACGGATATTGGTAAACTTTTTACATGATGTTCCTATTTCATATTTTTAATCAGCTGAGTATTGTTTCATAAAGGTATCATGTCTACTCTCATAAGCATTCTCATAGCAATCTCTTATACATGTCGATCGGGAACCTAACGAGAGCGCTATGGTCTCATATTGAATATGAAAGCCTTGAGAAACAATACACTGAATTTATTTTCTGTCCTCACTTGTGATTATTAAACTAACATTCTTTAATTCATAGATGTAATTATTAAACTATCATTCTTTAATTCATAGATATCTTGGAGGGTAGAAAAATCAAGTTTTTATGTTTTGTTTTCAAGGTTATACTTGTGAGGAGCACGACAATCCCGCTGATTTCTTTCTGGACGTCATCAACGGCAACATGGGTGTCCTTGCATCAGACAGGTTAATGGTGAACGGCGTGCAAGTTAAGAAAGATGGTATGTACGTAATATGTGTGTGTTGAATTTCTTTCCATGTTTATGATTAGATGAACTCTGTGGTTCATCAGTACCGGGTGGTGAATGTAGGAATACTGGACTGTCGTGTGCTACAGGTGTTGCAGGTTTGCTCCTGATGTAGTCGTCGCCTATGGGTGAGATAATCCCGCCGCGACGTTAAACATTAATTCAATCAAAAATCCTGATGTAAACTGACATTGTATATGTTCTCTGCTGAAAAGAAACTCTAGGCCACTACTGTAAAAAAAATGTAAAGAAATGTCTTCAATCTCTTCACCTTATAAGATTATCAGTTTGATGTATTTCAATGCAATCCATTTGGTCACTTATCAATTATTTAATATATCTTTGCAAGACAATCAACATGAATTCATTAAATTTACAGATATTGAAAACCCTACACTAGCAGAAGGTTTCATAAGATCAAAATGGAATGAAAGGTAAGAAAGATTTATAATTAGTATTCCTTTAGGATCCTTTTCTATTTACATGTATTTGTCATGGTTAAATATTCCTGCTGCGAAGTAATTCATTACATGTTCATGTTTATTTCCACCTACCATAGTCAAAGGTTTTTATGTTCATATTATTTTATCTTGATAAATTTCGAGAATTAATATTTATCTTTTTCAATTGCTTCAGGTTGATAGCAGAGATCAAGCCTGTATCTGATCAGTTCCAGGAAGATTCTAAGAAAGGAGTGGTGGTCAGGTTGGAGAGAGTGGACTATCCCACAACATTTCTTCAACAGGTACTACTGTCCTGACAACATTATGAATTGCATGAAGTTTTATTCATAGATGTTTTGCATTGTAAATGGAATTTACTTTCTATTTTTTAAAGAGAGCTTATACAATATACTACTATTCTTGACTGTAATTAATACGGTAATAGATAGATTTTTCTTATTTTTCTTGTACTGTAATTAATTAAATTGTTTCACTTTCTTTTCTTTTTTTTTGGGGGGGGGAGATAAAGGTCTACTGTTTTGAAATCAGAGGGTATCAAACGTAAATTTATACTGTCTATATTTGAATTGAACACCGAACGTGCAGGTTTTTAAAACATTTCGACCAATCAAATTCAAAGAAATTTAAGTTGGAAAATAACATGACTTTATGTGCATACCATCCTAATGTACAAATGTTTTTCAGTTTGCAGTGGTTGCTGCTCGCACATTCCGAAACATTATCCGAAATCCCCATGCTTCCATGATGCAGGTGAGTTAATTTTTGAAAGTAAAATGAAGCAAAATGGATGTGCAGAGTACTCTGAATAGTAACATTATCCAGTGTTAAATTTAGAACAGGCCACTTTGGCAATTACCTTCTTTTGCATTGGTGATATTATGCATCATATCATTTTTTAATATTTGTTTTTCCTGTTAAAAATATTATGTGGAATAAACAAATATGGTCATGTTCGTATTTTTAGGGTCTGAAACTATTTATTTTCGGTGAATAATTTGGGTGTTCGAACTATTAGAGGAGTTTGAATTATTAGGGTAATTACGGTAATCAATTTCCCTGCTCCATAGGGCATCTCCAGTTGCCTTCCGGAGGAACAAGGTAATGTTTAATACTTATTTTTCTTCTCCAGGTTGTCATGATGTTGATTTTTGCTATCATTGTTGGTGGAATATACTTCCAACTTGATAAATCTGCAAGTTCTGGGATCCAAAACAGGTGAATTTTCAATTTTATAGATGAGTTGCAATTGATTAATTAAACAGAATCATAATAATATGATTTCTTTTATATGATTTTCACTAATTATATCCGGGGAAAAATCACTATGTCAACTTCGTATCGTATTCCGATTGACGGGTACCAAATATAATGTTGGTTTTTATTTTGAGTAAAGATTGTCTTATTCACTTTACAGAGTTGGGGCTGCGTTCTTCATGGTTCTGAACCAGGTATTTGGAAATCTGTCAGCAGTGGAAATATTTCTTCGTGAACGAACAATGTTCATGTGAGTGGTGATTGCATATTTTAAAATTCAGATTGTTATTTTACAGATTTAAAAATAAATGCTTATGTATATTATATCCTGATAATCAACAGTGATCAACTTATTTATTTTTATTTTTATATGTTTCCACTTCCAAGCAAATTGATAACTATTATATTGTTTACACAGTTGTATACACAATATAATTTTTGGTGACAGGCTACTGGTGACACTTAATTTGCTGGGTTTTAAAAAAAATTGATTTGTTTTGTTTTGTAATTCGATATTGAGTTGTATATAAAATTATTTTATTGTTACATCTAAATAATCATTTTTCTTTTATTTACAGGCATGAAAATGTCAGCGGATTCTACAGAGTATCAGCATTTTTCTTGTCAAAAATATTCTGTGATCTAATCCCCATGAGGCTAGCACCGACTGTGGCCTTCAGCACTGTAGTGTATTGGCTGATAGGCAAGTATTCTGATTGGATAATAAGCAATTTTTCTGATTGGACAACAGACTTAAATATATTCCCTATCATAATTAATCCACTTTTATTTGAGCTTGAGCATGAAATCGTACTCAAAAAGTTTCGTAATATCAGATATGAATTGATCTTATGTTGAAAGATAGTGGGTGGACACATTTTATTTTTACTGTATTTATAATGATAGATTTTTTTCCGGTGACAGGTTTCAAGTCTGGGGCTGAACATTTCTTCTTCTTCCTATTAAATCTGTTCTTGACCACGCTGTCATCAACAAGTTTGGCCTTTGCAATCAGCGCCAGTCTCAAAGTGAGGACCGTGGCCAACATCCTCATTTCCATGTGCTTCGTATTCATGATGGTGAGTGGACATTGCTAGACTTTCTGTTGGACCTGCTGTGAATGTTATGATTTTCCTGTATGTATACTCAACCAAAAAATAAAGTATGCATGGAATCAATAGTCAATTATTTCATAAACCGGACACCATTCATGGCAGAACATCTGGAATAAGATATTCAAGATTTCAACATGCATACTTTCTTTTTTGGTTGAGTATATTACCAGTCATCTTGATTATCATCTTATTGTACAGGTACATAGATTTATTATTACATCTGAATATTTACGAATGTCAAAGGGAAGGTAACTCTATGTACTCGAGATCTGTTCATTTAATTTGACAATTGTTTTACGATTGTTATTGCTGTGATTGTATGCATTTTAACATTGTCAGCTTAAATCAAATATTGATTCGTAATTTCAATTTTGTGTTTCAGTTATTCAGTGGCCTTCTTCTCAACCTTGGGTCTGTAGGAAAATGGCTAACGTGGGCGAAATGGATCAGCATTTTCCGATATAGTTTAGATGTAGGTATTCAACTACATTGCAATCATTCATGTACACATTATTACAATAATAATAATAATAATAATAATGTCCACTTATGTGCTATATCCACACTTGCTTTATTGTGTATGGGTGAAAGATTCCCGCTGCAACTTAAAATAATAACTCTCTCAATCATGTAAATTTACAACCTTTTGTAATGTTTGCAGGCACTTTCTATCAACGAGCTGAAGGACCAGATTTTCTGTGACGACATTATAGGACCTGATGGAAATGTAACTCAAACATGGTGAGTTATTCACGCTAAACCACAAATTCCACCATTTTCCTAGAGTAATGTCAAGCTTAGCCACTTGCTTTTCACCAATGTTCACGTAAATTTGTAAATAATAAGTAAGGTGCTCTCTAGCTCATTCTTGACCCACATTATATGTGTTGTTATTATTAATTATTAACCCTCTCCCTGCTGAATTAGATACAAACACTGCTCTTTAGGGCATCTCTGGTTGCCTTCAGCATAGAGAGGGTTAAATGAATATCTGTGATTTTGGAATATTTAATTGGTGTTTTTTTTGTTGTAATTTTTAGCAAAACTGGAAATGCATACTTGGAGGAGCAGGACATTTCGTATACTTCCGGCTGGGACATCTGGCAGCGTGAATTGGCCCTGTTCGTCATGGCGTGTGTGTGTCTGACGCTAACGTACATTCAGTTGAGGCGAATCAAGAAACTCAAATGAGTCAATTTGTCAAAGTTGCCTATGATGAATGTAGTGAATAACCTTCAATCCAACGGTGCCAACAATGGTTGCTCTATGAAGCACTGAAAGTGAAAAGGTTGGAAGATAGCGGGTCGGAAGAGATACCACAAGACGCGGGAAGATAACTCTTAATCTTTAATTGTTGATGTCATGGATGCATCAGTTGAAGAGGGTTATATTTATGTCTTTCAGTGACCTTGCGGAATCCTGTATTGTTAGCAATATGGACTGAAACATAATTATGGTGTTATTTTCCCATATGGTTTTAATCTTTTTGTATTATTTAGGTTATATGTTTAAGTCTAAGTCTAAGTATGTGGTAAAAGAACAGTCATTTTATATTTTTACTACAACTGAAAATGTCACGACATCAAAATATGTATTTTTGAGTATTATTTCTTTATGAATACATTGTTGTAAAAAATTACATACCACATAGGAATTGGAATCTCATATTGATGCCAGCCCTCTCTGTAGTGTAGGAGTCTCGGCCCAGAAAGCGGTAGATCGAGGCACGTGGTTCGAGTCCCAGCCACGTCGTACCCACACGTTAAAAGATGGTACTTGTTGTTCCCCTGCTTGGTGCTCACCATATGAAAGGAACACAGCAGGGACTAGTCAGTTTGGAGTCAGTTAATAATGTGGGTATCCCTGTTCTAACTGCAGCAGGATACTCCATGAGCTAGCACCGACAGCTGGTGAAAATCCAGCCTAGTTCAAGCAGGGCATGTGCACATAAACCTTGCTAGCCATATGACTGAAAGAATCTTGAAAGTGATTCTAAACCCAAATTATAAATCAACCAACCTAATATTGATGTATATATGTCTATGAATTGAATTGTGTTTGATATTTGACTCGTCACGTATGGGCGAGATAATCCCGCCGTGGCGTAAAGCACTCCTGAGAATGTCGTGGATTTAGTCACTTCTTTGCCAATCATTTAAAAAATGTTTTCATCCTCTGTGAAATGGGTTTACAAAGATTCACAGATTTAAGCCAATGATTCTAGTCTTTTACGATTGTTTTGATTACTTTATTCACTTCCAGTTTTTAGTATCAGTCTATACATAAATAAGATCAGTTTGTACCCCATGTTGTCTACATTGTTACCTCAGGGCAAAGACATACATTATGTATACACATGGTAACCATTTTGAATGATTTGCTGCCAGTGAATGTTCTCATTGTGTATACTTTGTTACCCTGGACATCTATGAATGGTAACCTTATTTAATTAATTTCCCAACTTACCACATTTTCACATGTTATGTATAACCACAATTTCACATGTTATGTATATAAATGGTAACCATTTTGAGCAAATTAATGCCCAAGGATTAATCATGTTTACAAATGATAGCCACAGTTTGCGTTGTTTTCAATTAACTGCTACATAGGAATACATAGTGTGACATCAGTTTCTATTATACCTCGTTATAAACAATGTGCCTTTGAAATCTGATAACTGCTTTTTAAATGGATGTCTGTCAAGTTGTCAACCCATCATATTATTTTAATTAGATATGAATTCTTGGTCAATTTATTTTTCGTTATTGGTTGGCCATTGTTATCAACTGCTTATGATGAGATTTATAATTAATTGCATATGCAATTTGTATTTTACCATAAATATATGTTAATATGTTCTATCTCCTTGGTAATGATCACTTCTCTCTGTGAAGCACCTCCGGTTATCTTCGTTTGCTGGTTAGGAAGATAATTTCATGTCATTCCACATTTATAAGCAAACGTTCCAGTTTGTATACAAGCATGTTTCCAATCTACATGGCTAAATACATGTTTTAATTCTTGGATGCATGTATTCAGATCCAAGTATGTCTCTTCCAATGTAATTAATGTCTTTCAGTATTATTACGAAAATGTTACAATTGTTACCATTGTCAGATTGACAGATATGAAATTTAGGACTGAGATTATGAAAAAAAATGTTTGTACGATTTCAAGCTCATAAATTATTTTATATGGCGATTTGTGACAAAAGAATATTCTGAGTTGAGAATGAAATTGTAATAAGGTTTTTCATAACCTTGGTGTCTGAATAGTCTAGTCTCTGTAATGTAAAACATGTTTTCCAAAAGTTTAACTATTAACAGGGTATTTCAATGCATATTCATGACCATCACTATTATGTACATCTATGTTTGTTATTCTGCAATACTGTGAATACTGTACATGTCTTATAAAGCTTATATATGTATTCTCTACAATATTAATTAAGGGCCAGTACCCTCTTTTTGGACATATACATTTAGCTCTGTACTGCTTTAAATTAAAGCAACTCTCATTGAAAATATATAAATAATCATGTCTCTGAAGAACACTAGGCATACATTATTGCGTTCCATATAACTTCATTACAGGAATGTAAATTAACCCCTTGAATGTTTCTTTATATAATTATATTATAAGAATTATCTTGCAGCAATTACATTTGTATACAAATTAATGGCCCCTCTGAAAATTAAATAAACATTTTTCAAAAACAGAATCCCCTTTGCGATGTGCATAGTATGAACATGAACATTTAAATAAAGTACCATAAAAGATATATTTTATTTAGAAAACATTTACAAATGACAAAATATCTGCGAGAGTTGCCAAAGGTCTACAGGCTTCAGCATCCTCGCACCCCAGGGGTACCTTTAATTACGTTCACACTTCACTGTGGTACTATGCAGCGAGTCCTGAGCGTAATAAAGTATCCCTGTTGTGAGAGGATGAGGCTTCAGGTACTCTTCATGTTGGAAAGGAAGAATAGTACCAGATTCCTCTAGCAGAAATCTGGTAGATATCTTCTCCAAATAATGTCTGCCGGTCCTCAATTAATTTTGTTCGGTATGTTTATCATCGACTGCTGTTTTGAACAAGCTCCCTCTGTAATGTACAGTTACATACAATTCATTGGAATTTTTTCATCTTGTTTGCAATATAAAGAATATAAATGTCATGCAAGCTGTTTTGAAAGTAATTTTGTACTTTCTCATGGTTATTATTTCTTTTATGCAAAATAAATGAAACCACAACCAGTATATAAGACGACTTGTTCTGATTAAAACGTTCATGTGGATTTCTTTTATGATTTTTATATAAATTGAGATAAGAGAAAATTTCAAGGTGATTCCATTACAATGAGTGAATATGGAGTTTAACGTCTCTGCGGGAATCTTTCACCAATTTGCGACAATTTCCATTACAAGACCTGCATAATGGTAAAAAAATAAAAAATATGCTAGATATAAATATATGCTAAATATGTTAGCATAAAGTTGCATTATAGTAGTCATTTCATTTGAGTTGTCAGTTGAATGCAGGAGGAAACCTGTAACGACCATAGCGCAGCTGCGGCGCTCATTGTTACAATAAACCTGAGCTAATGCTGGTACTGATGATAACTGCATTGTCAGAACACGGGCAGCACATCCTCTCATAATAATATAGGAACGGCGACATACACAAACCTTTATCCTAGATAACCACATGACACGTTCAAATTTCAATAACATTTGCTAGGTATTGCGTTATCTGCATACACCTTACTGTAACCGTTGTCTCAGGCTTTCTTCCCAACATGAACATGCGCAGATGTCTTTTAAAAAAAAAAAATATCATAAAGCAGAGAACTGATGAAGTATTCAAATAGTCAAACCCAAACTCGCTTGCATGATGATGATCTGGCCCCGATTTCTTGAAACAAATGTGATTTTGAAATTATACTCAGCTAAGATTTCTCCCATTTACTGTGCTGTAATTTGGGTTCACGTTTTTTTCTCAAGTTACAGTTCCCAAGTCAATAGGAGAAATCTCAGTTGAGAACAACCTCAAACTCAGGGCCTGATGACGGAATGATTAAAGATGGTCATATGTTGGTCATACAAATTGCCTATTCATGCATGGCAATTTTTCTGTGGAAATTCGCCGATTTATTTGTCCTGTGGGTCGATGTATTTGTACAGGATGTGGCTTGTTTTCCGCTGTACTCACAATAATGTCTGTTGCAATGCCCGACTATAATTATGGATGGGGTGCAAACTTGGAATCGCAGGTCTGTATTCTGACATGCTAGTACCTACCCAATCCACCAATCGGATCCTACACAGATAACCAACACATAAAACTTGTACAAACTCTTCTTATTCGTTAGACCACTGTGTTGCACAAATACTAGTATAACAAAAAGTATTGTTTTTAACCAAATGATTTATATGGGTTATTTACAAACACTAAAAATGAATATGGTTTATATACAATGTACAATCACCAATTCACCTATGGTACAAATAATATCCAAAATAAATAATATATGAAATATTTAATATACAGTGTATTACTTCTTGATGAGTAAATATAGGATTACAAAATGTGACCTAAAAATAATAATAATAATAATAATAATAATGATACCGCACAATGGATGAACTTTCAATGCTATTATTTAATGTAAAACATTAATGCAAGATTGAATTTGTAGGCCTAAAACTTAATTATTAAATTAAAAATAATATGTGGCGACATTGCCAGACTATGTCATCTAGTTACTTACCCAATATCAAAAGGTTTACCCATAAAGATAATGCAACATTTACATAAAGCTATACACATTACTGCATAAGATGATCATGATACGATGAAACAAACACAAAACATGTTAAAGATATTTTCAAAAGAAGAGCGTGGCTATTAACCACTAAGTAGGTCATAAGAGCACTTAAATATTAAAAATTGTCAAAAGTATATCAGTCGATACATTCTCCAATTTTGTAATATGGATATCGAAAAGAGTTATTCCCCTTCCCTATACAAAAGATTTGTAATCTTCTAGGAAGTGGAATAAATCATCTCCTTTGGTATAAAATGTTTCCATACTTCATCATCTGTTTGTAAATTGATGTGATCGATTGATGTGTGGAGCACATTTAAAACGAACAAAGTTTCTTGACTTAAAATCCACCAGATCACTTTCTATAATGCTTACTTATGAAAAGCAACAACCAAAACAGGATATATTAATAAAGTTCTAGCAATAAAATGCCATAAAAGTTGCTGCGTTATACAGATTTCGATACTGGTATTGTGTAATTAGCTTCATGGTCTGCGCTTCACAAAAGGGTTGTAATGGTAGACTTTGCATAAATCGAGGTTTATGTCACTTCCTGCTATAGTAAAAACATGGCGTCTGTCCTGATTTATGCCATTACAGTAAAACGCTTTCGTAAAATGCAGACCCGGGTTGGTCTGGCAGACTGGTAGATGTCAGGTGTCTGTAACAACATGAACTTGTCTTCGAGGCTCTCAATACATTGTTTTGTCAGTTAGTGTCCTAGTCCATCTTCACGAATACTTTTGGACGGGAAAATATTTTGACGGCTTCCTCCACTTCTGATATTTTGTTTTCCAGTTCCTGTTTGCTGGTTCGGACTCGGAAAGTGTCGTTCCTCAACGGTAAGGCCAGGAGTTGTCGTGTAAGTTCCACTTGTTCTGTCAGACAGAAATGAAACACAGAGGTTAAAAGATAAATATAAATAAAAAGTGATAGAAAGTAACTTTAAAAAAAAACTTTTTTTAAATTTGGGTTTAGAGTAACTTTCAAGAATTTTTCCTTTACATCAGGACTTGTCAGTTTATGGCAGGAGGAAACCCACAACATTTGTAGCACTGAATGTTGCAGTAATCCTGCAAGCACTGGCTGGTACTGACAAACCAAGGATGAATAACTGCATTGCCACTATACAGACAGCGCATCCTATGATGATCGTGTCAGAAAGGTAACTTTCACGAGCATTGATCCTGGGGCAGGATTTGAACCCGGAATGTTTGGCTCCGAAGTATAATGTTCTAACCATTGCGCTACTACAAGCCCAAATATATACATAAAGAATAAAACAGTTAAAATAAAAGAACACAAAAATGAACTGCGACTCACTGCTCTTCAGTAATAACAGCGTCTCTGTTCTCTCGGCCTCAGGCATCACTTTGTGTCCGGCCGGCATGGCTGGGTCGGGGATGTTGGCGATCCTATCCTCCTCCTCCTTCTTCCAGTTGGCTTGTCGACTGCGCAGACTGGAACATGAATAATTAATGGATGAATGTGGGATTTTTCATTGCAACAGGAATATTCCACCCATAGACAAGTGTAAGATGATGCCAGCTTTAACATTCTCCCTGCTGGATTAGGCAGTCACTGCTCTTTTGGGCATATTTCCATATTGTGGTAGCATATGGAGGCTTAAAATATTGAGTGTTCATTGAGGTGACAAGATAGTGCATTTAATAACTGACAACCCATCCCACCACACACTACATACACATCCACTGAAATCATTAAATAAATAAATTAAATTAAATATTTTAGGGACACATTGTAGTTATTTCCCTTTGTTCATGTACAATGACATTTGGCTCCAAAGTCCAATGTTCTGCCATTGCACTACCAGCCTCCATGGGCAGCAAATACTCACTACTTTGGGACTTCGCCCCGCTGGTAGTTGTCCAGACGGTCACCGTTCCTCTTCTTGAGGTCGTCCAGCGCCGTGAGACTCGGAGACTTCTGCATCCTGGTGTGCTTCACTGAGCGGCCGTTCAGCTTCACAAAGTCCACGTCACGACGTATCAACTGCACCTGCAAGTGGAGGTGGAAGGTCGAATTGATTGATTGGTTTTGAATTGGTGTTTAGAGACATAATATGTCAAACCAAGTGCCTCGACCTACCACTATCTGGGCCAACCCTCTAACCACTACGATATGGACACGGTTTTCAAAATCAAATTATTTGGCAAAACCCACACAGATTGCTATTCTATTCAGGGATGAAAGTAGGAAATTGTAGTGTGTTTCAGCTGACAGGATCCAGGCTACAGCCAGGTTCACGAGTGAGTGAGTGAATATGGAGTTTAACGTCGCTGCGGGAATCTTTCACCCATTGGCAAGGAGCCAGGTTCATGAGATTGAAACAAAAGCCTACAAATTTGCAGATCTGCAGAACATTCTCATCACTGCTTTTTCGAGAGCAATGCAGGGGAGAGCACTCTACTTACACTCTTGGAATCTCCTGCGGAAGGGACGGATACCTCGGGGTCGGGCGTACACGGTCTGGACTCGAGCTTCACTGGAGGACCTGCACGAGAGTGTGCTCGCAGGAAGTTAGCCGAATGAGGTCTCGGCGTAGTCGGTACTTTCTAGAATAAAGTCGAGAAGACCTTTTTACAATGGAACAAGTTTTCCGCTGGGATAATAATTAAAGATTCAATTGATTAAATTAATGTTTTTCATCACAGCAGGAATATTTCACCTACAAGCAAGGATAGTTGATGATAAATCATTATTATTTTATTATTATTCAGTGATAGAAACTAACTTATACTAGCCTGAATAATAATAATAATAATAATGTGCCCATTTATATAGTGCCACACTCTACTAGGTATGCTCATAGCGCTTACATTATTACCCCCAGTCAATGGATATGTGTGCACTCAATTCCTTCTCAACTCCCTGGGGTTGAAGGTGCTACAAGGTTATCATTCACATGTCCATCTCATAGAGATACAAATAACGAAACTTCTACTAGCCTTTAGCATATTGGGGGAAGTGGCCTAGTTAATTTTGATCCCTCATATTATTATCCTTTTACTTACGGATACTAGGAATTCTTCACAGATTCCTCTATATAATATTAATACTAATAAAGTAATAAATATTACGTGCAACTTATTCTATTTGGATGGACGATAAGGAATACATTCACGTCTAATCAACAAACTTAATAAAATATCAGTTTTGTGTAGCATGTGCCATTTTTTAACATCCAGATGATTTCTACACAGGGGTATCTCCAAGTTTGATTTTTTTTTGATTGGGTCAATGGGCCGTCAAACATGTTTGGTAGGGGTCAAGTTAATATTTATAGTAGGGTGGCAAGGGATAGAGGAGGGACAATATTTAAACATGTCACAATCATAGTTCAAATTCTAAATCTTACCTGAATGTCATCTCTTATTTTTGATGGTACATCAGTGAACTTGGCCGACTTCCACAGAACTTTAACTGGCTGCTGAGCACTTTGTTCCCTCTGTTTGCTACTTCTTTGTATTTGTCGCATACGTCGAACATTCTCACGCAAGTGATCTTTACCCCTTGTATCTGCAAAATACATATTTTTGATCATAATGTGAATGTAAACAATAATTAATTAATACAGTAATATTTTATCTTAATTTTGGACTCATTTCAAATAGCAACAATTTAATAATTAGTATTATAATTATGAAATTAAAAATAATTAAATTGATTGAATTAATGTTTAACGTCGCGGCGGGAATATCTCACCCATAGGCGACGACAAAAATAATTAAAAAAGGAATATTTAAATGTTAAAATTACATGGATAAAATTTAGCTTGTAAATGAGCAAAATGATACAGTAAACCTGGACTAAAGATCTATATAAGCACAAACCTTGTCTGTAGCGTGACGCTCCATAATTCTGACCATCCATCTGTGTCATAAGACCCTGCATCTTGAATAATGATGGTAAATTGGACTGTTTTGAGAATTAGAAGGCAAAATGGTATCTGAAACAGGACATAATGTACACTTTATTAACCCTCTCCATGTTTGAGGCAACCAGAGATGTCCTAAAGAGTAGTGGCTGTGCCAAATCCAGTAAGGAAATTGTTAACAAAGGCACGAGTCCAAATGTGACCAACTTCAATCCACATTTGATATCGATGAACATTGTGTGATAATTCCACTATGTGGAGTGCGACCTGGTGCTGCAGGCCTACGTTTCATGAAATTATCATATACCAGTACTGGCACAAAGGATCACACCAATAGGCTTAGCATAAATCATGGTTTAATTCATTTTCTGTTATAATAAAAGCATGTGGGGGTGTAGCTCGAGAATCCTCTAGCGTTATGACTGGACATATGTGACTTTTTATATATTGTATGTCATTCTAACGCTAGAGA
>JAVCKZ010061429.1:0-15360 GCA_034780755.1 Lepetodrilus elevatus
AGGTCACATATGACTTGTGCTTCCAAAAGGTGGAGCCACATGCAGCGATATATTGAAGGCGGTCCGCGGTCGGCAAGGCGGCAGAAATCGTCGGCGAATGCAGCGTCGATATTCGCGGGCGTACCGACCGCGTAGTGCGATTTTACGCGGGCGGTCCGCCGTCGGCAAGCTGGATGAAATCGCTGCCGCCCGCGTCGCAAGTAATCGCGGTCGGCCCGCCGTAGTTGTGCTATCTGGGCATCTCTCAATATGTAGACCTTTTTAAAAAGCTTTTTGATCTATTACTTTTCAATTAATTTATTTTATATTTATTTTTAATAATACAAGTCATGATATTTAGTGAACGAATCTAGAAAGCGATTCTAAACACTAATTAAAAAATAATAAAATACAATAATATTACCAAACATATATTATAGAACCAGTAATTTAAATAAAAATAGCAATAGGTGAAATATTCCTGCTGTGATGTAAAGCACTACCGGTAATTCATTCATTCAACAAGAAATTAAAAAAAAATTAAATAAAAAATGTGGTTTGCATCTATCACAACATCTGTCTACCTTTCCAACTACTGGATTACCAAGAGAAGATATCCTGGGATCAATGGTAGTAGCCATGGTTGACTTCCTGACTATCCCAATGTGGTAGGTAGCGGCATGCTCCATCATCTACGTACCAGGAATACTACTTCACAGTTAGGATTGTTCCTAAAGACAGACAAGCAGAAGCATTGCCCTTTAGGGCAGAGGTTGTTGGACAGAACTAACATCAGCACTAGCTCTTGAAGTCACCCAGTGTTATTGAGATGCAGGCTTTTCAATGGGATGTCCTTGCCATCAGAGCATGTTATTACACTCACGATAACTGAAGGCTCTTCTTACCAAATAGTTTTCTTCATAAAATGTCGAACAAGTTTGTGCAGATTCCCACAGGAGTAATTAAAGAGAGGGTGGTACAGACAACTATGCCACATGGTCCTTGCTTTAAGACATCTATCATCTGTGCTGGTATCCTCTGGTGTGAAGCCATGTTGTCGCAGCCAGCTGTGCCCAGATCTACATGCAAAGCTTCCTTCCCCAGGTGCCATGAGCAGGATACAAGATAGACAAGGCATAAGTGATTCTCTAACTTTCAGCCCAATATTAATTACTCTTCCCTGTAGTTGAGATGCCTGAATCTGTACATGACTGACAGTCGCCGATTCAGCCCAGGACATTATGTATACTTTTAAAAAAAAATTTAATTGGGGTTTAGAGCCGCTTTCAAGATACTTTCACTAATATTATGGCTTGTTGAGGGCAGGGGGAAACTCACAACATCTGTAACACTGAATGTTGCAGTAAACCTGCAAGCACTGGCTGGTATTCATAGACAAAGGATGCTATAACTGTATTGCTACGTGAGAGTCAGCACATCCTATCATGTCAGTTTTCGCAGACATTGATGCCAGCTCTGAATTTGAACCCGGGGCCTTAGGCTCTGAAGTCCAAACAAATCTACCATTGCGCTACCACCCACATTAGAGGACAACACAACAGCTCACATTTCAATTACATGGAGAGGATAAAGTTTCCGAAGCCTGCCTACAGCAACTTCTGATTGTGATGATCCTCATTTCAAAATATTTATTCATCTCACTTAATGCAGTTCGATGCCCTGGCCACATGTTCCTACAAGTGCATTCCAGTAATTCATGAGACAGCAATTTAGCGGATTTCTTCAATTACCTATCAGAGGATAACGCCCCGTCTCTGGGCACAGCTAAAGTCCTGTGGGTGAGCTTATATTCATGACCATTGGACACCACACAGGTTCAGACCTCTCAAACCACCAGATCCTAATAAAGCTCATTATCCTATTTAAGGTCAATTGGCATGTTCATTGAAAGAATCCTGGAATGGATGGTATTTATTGTGTTAGGGGCTCTCAAATTGCTTTTTATGAAACTGCAATCTTTTTGGCATTGCTGATGAACCGTATGCACTAACTTGTACAATGGTAATGGGAACGGAAATTTAGTTATGGATCTGACCCTTTCTTGATTTGTGGCCAAGAACCCATGAGAACACTTTCCTTAACCCTCTTTAGGGAGAGGGTTAATTCAAGTAGTGTGTCTTAATGAAACTTAACCAGTAAGATAGGAAAGGAACTGTATATTTGCAGAGTACTTTAACCCTCTCCATGATGGAGGCAACTGGAGATGCCTTAAAGAGCATGGCCTGTTTCTGCTCCAGCAGAGAGAGGGTTAAGTTGGATTCTCAAGAATTTACTAGAGCGGCTGGCACTCTGACATTCTTTACAGCAAATGAGGAAGTTTATTGTTGTGCAGGGCATTTTAAACATTCTAGTATTCACGTCATAAAATATTTATATAAAATAAAAATGTGCATATTTTACAAATTGTTTTAGAAAAGTATTAGAGAAAATATACATGATTACACACATCATTAAAATAAAAGCCATGCAACAACCCAACATGGTACTTTTCCTTGGCAATATCCAGGATAATAACGGGTGTTGTGATACATGTGATAGATGCACGTACCACACAAAATAACAAATGTTTTGAAAAAGTCTAATTATTTTAATGGAATGATTAGTGTCTCAGAAAATGAAACTAAAGAGATAAATGCCAGATGAAAGCCATTCCAATAGTCAGTTTCATAAACTATGGCTAAAATTATTCCTACTTGTGGGAATCAGGATCTATCAAGTTTACTAGGATTCTATGACTAATTTGATTAGAAGTGACAAACGTTAACGTTTCTTAAGCTAATCATTTTTTTCTTTACTTAGAATTGATTCTGTAGACAGCTATAGGAGCCATCTTCATTATTGGTAGAAATTGCTGTGCCAGACATTTTCCTAGCTATTAGAATTGATGGTAACCAGCTTTCTTCTAATCTTAATACATTAGGACTAATACATCTAGAAAAAATATGTATATGCTCAATGTTAAACAATAGGGGTGCAACAAAGCATCGAACTATCGATTATTTCCATTGATAGTACCATCAACTATCAATAGTTTCGATAGTGTACTATTTTTAAACACTAAGGCCAAATTAGTTGAAAATACTCGAGCAGAGTGGGTATTTCATGAATTTCACAAAGTTTAATGAAAATGAGCTTCAGAGAAATGTTTGTTTAACAAGATTTTGATTTTAGGATTAAATCAAATGATAACAATGCACTATTGTCTTGCATTTTATTCACTAAATACCAGTTATATGTACATTAGCCACTATATTACAAATAATTAGCCATCTTCAAAAGACTTATTTTTAAAAACAAACTATCGCAATAGTAGCACAACTATTGCAATACTATCGCAATAGTGTTTTCAACTATCGCAATACTATTGCAATAGTAGAATTGGCCTCGATAGTCTCCCCTATTATTTATATATGTTCATCTACTGCATTCCTAAATCATAAATGAAAACATTCTCATGAAACATTATTATGTTATTCTGAAAAATGTCAGTCATTTAATTTTGTGTATGTTATTCTGTTATGTTGTTTTCTTTGTGGCAGAACATTCCTAAAAATACTTTTATTTGAAGTTATTTTCTGTCAAGTGTTGTTAATTAATTTGTGTTTTTTTTTGCTGTATGTGATAATCTATTCATTCCTCGAGTACAATCACACACATTGAGCGTATTTGAAACCACGTTCTCGAGTTACCCGAGAACGTGTTCTCGGTTGCCAACGCTGAAGTGTGTTCTCATGTCGTGTCAACCCGAGAACGGGGTTGCGAATACGCCCATTGATGGCATTGTGGCCCAAATCAACTTATTAATATATTCATTTTTTTTCTTGGAAATAGAATGTAGTTGTCTCCTGTAAACAAATAAAACTTATACCCTATCAAGCTTTGTATTTTTTATTGTTTGGAGTGTGGATAATAGAACTTCAAATTTATCTGAAGATCCTAAGAGGCTCGTAAAACTCGTCATCCGACTAGAGACATACTGTCACATATTTCAGTGTTCATTTAGTATAAATTTGAATGTATAAAAGAAAATTACTGATGAATAGTAGTTGCAAAGGTCCTCATCGCATATGGGTGAAATATTCCTGCTATTGACATAAAGCAGTAATTCATTCATTTATTGTACTTGCCTAAATCATGGCACAAGCCATGTTTATTTTGTAAAATGTTGTTGGTTGTGATATGCGTGAAAGAATCTTGAAAATGGAGAATCTAAACCCAAATTCAACCAACAAACCCAAGCATATTATCTTGTAACATTTATTTCAAAATATATTTCACAAGAATTCATACAAAGTAACAAATATATCAATTATTTTTACTGACAAAGGCATAAAGGTTCTCAACACAACAGAGATCACCGTAACAGATTAAAAACATTCATCTCTAGCATACTTGTACATAAATATTCACATTGGACAACAGAGATAAAGTATATTGACCAAGGAGTTTGGCATCTTCAAGTACATGTACCTTGCATTACAAATACATTTATTATATAATGTGTATCTACGTACTGACAAAATACTGTCCCCAAGATAGTGGGCCTGAATAACTATATTATTGTAGAACAAATTTATTTTGAAAACGGTGCATTATCAATTGTCATTATCCAGAAGCCAACATTTAAACTTCACTCGAATAACTTCACATGAAGCAAACAGGACAAAGTTGTACCGGTATTAAAAACAATATGGAATCAAGAAAAGCAAGATAAAAAAACTAATTATTCAAAATATCAACCCAATCATACAAACAAATGTCAATCCAATCAATCATTCAAACAAACAAGCACCACTCCAATTATTCAAAGTGTCAACCCAATGATTCAGACAAGCACCAATCCAATCATTCAAACACGTGTCGACCCAATGATTCAAATAAGCACCAATCCAATTATTCAAAGTGTCAACCCAATCATTCAAACAAAAGCAAATCCAATCATTCAAACAAGTGTCAATCCAACCATTCAAACAAGCACCAATCCAATCATTCAAAGTGTAAACCCAATCATTCAGACAAATGTCAATCCAATCATTCAAACAAATGCAAATCCAATCATTCAAACAAGTGTCAATCCAACCATCCAAACAAGCACAAATCTAATCATTCAAAGTGTCAACCCAATCATTCAAACAAGTGTCAATGCAATCATTCAAAGTGTCAAACCAGTCAATCCAATAAAGCGAAAAGTGGCGACGTGAAAACACAAACTGACACGCAGTTATCACTGACCAATAAATTAGGGTCAAATATGTAAACAACATAAAGACTTCTTTGAGCACACACATTTCACATCACATTATTTTGTAGTAATTCACTTTGACCATGAACATGCATTGTGAAGCGACAATAACATATTAAATTATTCTTTACACATTGTTGACATGCTTTCTGGAAATTAAAACTGTTCACAAACAAGCAAATGTAAGTTGTGCTACGAGCATGCTTTCGCGGGTGGATTTATTGCAATATATAAATGTGCACATTATTATTATTATTTAATAATATAAAAAACAAATATGTATTGTTAAAATAAATTGACCATTTTCTTGTTAGTAAAGGAAACCAGAAATGACCAATAGACTAGAGTAGTAATTGTGGTTAAGTACAATATTTGTCATATTTTTTGTGTTAAGATGAAGGAGAAGATTTGGCAAGATTGTCAATGTTGTTATTGCTAGAGCAGAGATTCAGATCTCCGCGTTAAAACGACACTATGTTTTAATGAAAAAGAAAAGTGACCATAACACTGGGTGAGTGAATATGGAGTTTTAACGTTGCCACGGGAATCTTTCGCCCATTTGTAACGATCATAACACTGGGAATCTACTTCAAAGAAATGTACACAACATCAGCTGACAACTGTCATTCATCACACTTTCTCCTGGATGAATCAAGATTGATCACATATTATACCGGCCATTCTAAATGTGATATGTGGTACGATCACTCGTTAGCGTGATCCATGTCATGATCACACCTTTCACCGATGACCGAAATGATCCATGTCGTAATCACACTTCCTACCGGATATCCTTAGTGATCTATGTTACAAAAAACCTCTTTCTCCAAGACATCTATCTGTGTGATGCATGACCACACTTTACACCGGATAGCTAAGCATCACACATTACACCGGATGTCTACGGATCACACTTTCTCCCTCACGTCCTCAGTGTGATCCGTATCGTCGTCGGACTCCATCATTGGGTCCATGGCCATCTCCTTCCCAGCCTGAGAGGAGCTGGAGATGTTTCCGTGCTCGGTCAGGCCCTCGTCGGGCGCCATTATGCCGTCCCCAACTCCCATGTCCGACGAGCCCTGCGAGCCCTGAGTGAGAGACTGGAGGCTGAACTCTGAGTGGGCGATCTCCTCGTGGTCGAGGTCCGTGTGGAGGAGGTCCGTCTCGTAGATGATCTCCTCCCTCTCGGGGATGTGTGCCTGGTTGTACGTGGTGGTGAGATGCACGATCTCCTGAGGCTGCGACAGAATGACTACGCTGACTGGCTTGTCTTGAGCCTGGAGAGAATCTGCTGGGGAAACAAGTTCATAAATGTATGATGTGTATAATGGGCACCATTGGATTGGATGGAACTTGGTGGCCATATTGAATTTAGTTGGGATTTTGAAATCTGCCAAAGATATCTGGTCCAATCGCATAATTTATACTCCATTTTTATTTGTGATATGTACATGATCGGGGATCAACAGTAAGGATTGTCCGCCTGCCCAGGACAGGTATTATCCACAGCTGGCCAAGTGAAATAACCATGATTAACAAACCGTTTACCTACAGGACAAGTAGTTTCATGTCTGACAAGACACAGCTCCTTTCTAGATGTTCTGTCTGTACTTTCTGTCTGAGACATGTTCAATTACAAAGGAGCAACACCGCACAGTGTTCTCGGTAGGTGGTGCAGATGGCACATCACACAATCCACTGGCAATTTACTCTGTGCTGTGCTTGCTCACTCCGTTCTAAAGAACAGCACATGTACTGGACATGTGACAGAGACATTAGAAAGGAGCACGCCCAGGGACAAGTACCTCCAACAGTTTACTTTAGAGCACTGAGGACTTGATGACTGCATGTAATTTGGTTTGAAATCTGACACTGGACTGAAGTACAAAGGGGTACGCATTAACAAAACTCACCATCAGTCTCCAGTATGTTGCCTTGTAGGTCCATTTTGTCTGCTGGCTGGGTAACCACGGTAACCACATGGTCAGTCTGGTTCTGACTGGTTTGGCAAACATCGGCTGTGAAACATGGACAATATTGTATGAGTCAATTTTACATGCTTAAAATGAAGTTGTGAAACATTCCTGCCGTGACATTTAACCCTCTCCCTGCTGAAAGCGACTTAAGTTGCCTGATCACATGCAGAAATAGAACACTTTGATTTTGTTCAGCAGGCAGAGGGTTAAGAATGTTTGGGGGATTCTTTTACTCAGAAACAATGATTAAACATTTAATGTTAAATAATACAAGATTCTATGAGATGAACCCCATATGAACCCCCATGATGGGAGTCCGACGATGATACGAATCACACTGATGTTGTATGGGACAAAGTGTGATCCATAGACATCCAGTGAATTACTGCTTTTTTTTGTCCTGTTAAAGTGCCACTGCTATATGTTGGAAGATATTGACACTCTATACCGTAAATGCATTATTATTACTACACAGAATCTGTATTACCTTGGAAGTGGGGTGTAACCTCGTGGATGACCACCATTTTCTGGATGTCCTGACTGTCTTTGAGGAGGTCCTGGTCACCTTCCTGTTTTACCGTTGCTGATGTTGCGACAGCCAGCGATGTCTGCTCCAGTCTCAGATTGACCGCGGCGCCGACCGCTATCTCGTGTCTCTTCATGTGAACTTTGCGACTTCCGCTCTGGGAGAAAGTCTTCAAACAGATATTACACTCAAATGGCTTCTCACCTGTAATAGGAAAACAAATATTTTATTGAAAATAATACATTGTATTGGTGATTTTCTTTTTTAAGTTTTTCTTTTTTTATATATTAATTGGTATTGAAATCATATACTGGAGGTAAATAATAATCAAATGAGTGAGATTATTTTACATCGCACCAATCTTTCACCGATAAGTGATGAAAATAATCGAGAAAATAATTTAGTCTATAAATATGGAGAGCATCAGTGCTTGTTTGATTTGGAGGTTAGAGCCAATTTTAAGAATATTTCAATGAAACATGTACACTTGTCCATTTATGGCAGGAGGAAACTGCAACCTGCGTTACTTAGTGTTGCAGTAAACCTGCGAGCACCAGCTGGTACTGACAAACCAAGGATGATAATTGCATTGTGACAGTACAGACTGCGCATCATATCATGATCAAGATCTGAAAGGAAAATTCGTCAAACATTGGATGCCAGGCCCCAAGATTACGCAACTTTTTCATTTCATGCTCAAGTTTTGTTCACAAATCTCCATTTGAGCTTGAGCATGAAATCGTACGAGAAACGTTTCGTAAACTTGGGGCCAGGTTACTTGTCGATGTTCTAACTCGCCCCCAAGTCCATCGACATTCTACCACCCACCACAATCTAATCTTTGTCTGATTTCTCTCACCGGTGTGAACTAGCTTGTGTTTCTTGAGAGACGAACACTCGGTGAACTTCCTGGTACAACCCTCAAAGTCGCAGGCAAATGGCCGCTCTCCTGTAGAGGAAACAACATTAAATATATCTCACCTTCAGGGGAGTTAACTCTTACCATGTTCAACATCAATCAGCAGTCATTGTCTTGAAACATTAATTTTAATAACAAAAAAACATGGTAAAGGGTCAATGCAATATGGCGTCTTTGTCTTTATAATCAACTAGGACCATGAATTACTCAATTCTAGTGATAAACCGCCACCCACCAGAGTGGATTCGCTCGTGGTTCTTGAGATTGCCCGCGGTGGTGAACGACTTTCCGCAGTCACTGCACACGAATGGCTTCTCTCCCGTGTGAGTCCGCATGTGAACCTTGAGCCGTTGTGCCGTGAAAAAACGTTTCGTACAACCGCCCACGTTACACTCGTACTGTCGATTGTCTCTGTGAAAGAAATACGAGTTTGGTAAAAAATTGTGACATGCTGGATAAAGCATGAAACTTTGCACACTTGCTGGGAATAATGTAAACATAATCAGCGGTGGTGCTCACCCATACTTGGTGACCTACTTTTCTCAAAATCCAAGATGGCCACCGAATATACAAATAATCATACATAAAATTGTGACACGATGGAATAAAGCATGAAATTTTACATTTATTTTGAGTCGGTATCAGTTTTTATAGATGTTTAAAATTGTAGCTGATTCAAATTCATGACATATTCTCCGATACTTTCAAAGATAATGCTATTGCTATCAATGTTAGAAATCACATGATCTTACCACAGTAATCCACCATATAAATGGATACATACAATTGCATTCAGAACATACAGATTGTCTTCGGTATCTGTTATATGTGTGGTACCTCTTACTTACGTGTGTGTTAGTTGGTGGTACTTGAAGTGAGCTGGGCGGTCAAACTTGCGATGACAACCGTCGTATGGACATTGCATGGCTTTCATGAAGTGTCCTAGCGCTGTCTGGTGGAACTTCTTAAAGCCTGCTGATGCAAACGTCTTTCCACATCCTTCCACCTCACACAGATAAACCTTACCACCTGCAAAAATACATACTTTATCAATGAGATCTCAGTGTTCGAAATAATGAAAATAATAAGGGGGTCATTCTCCATAGGCCCAATGTTAAAGGTGGTAAAATCTGCAATAGCAGATTTTCAAATGACCCACTATTATTTCGAACACAGATCTTCTCAAACATTTCCAGTAATGCATTAATTATTTTTGAAATATTAAATTATCTAGAGTTCCCATGCTTAGGCCTATGCAGAATTTGTCCCATAGGCCTAACAACTGAAGTTGTTTCCATTTGTAGGATTATAGGGCTTACAAATTCTTATTTAATGTTAGAGTAGTCTCCCATGTGCTAAAAAGAGTATTTTTGTGCAAACAGACTTACATTTGTAGTGGGTCTCTAAAGAGAGATTTACAATCAATATCGTAGCTACACGTGTTCTGAGAAACTGCATCCGTAACCCATTTTTTAATTAAAATTATACATCCTTATCAAAGAAGATTGCAGAAATAATTATGACATATGCATATAACAGACTTCGCATATAACGGACAAAAATAGTCGGTCCCAATGAGTATGTTATATGCAAGGTCTGTATTTACTGTTTATACCAATGATACTAACTATTGATAGTTTCAATAGTGTACTTTTTAAAAATCGTTTAAAAAATGGCATTCAATGTCTTTGACAAAAAGCCTAAGGAAAACTTCAGCAATTTCACCTGCGGCTTTTGTCTTGGCGTCCACTTCACCCATCTGATTGTCTTCTCTGTCGCTGACCTTGATCTGCAGACAGCCCTCCCCGTCCTCCATTTTGACCTGGGCCTCCCCGCCCAACTGCTGCACGATGTGCTCCTGTGTCCGTGCGATCAGGTTAGCCCTCGCCATAGCCTGGATGTTCTGCAACTGCCCCGACAGACGCAGGAACGCAGGAGGCGAACTCTCCAGCATCACGTTCGCCTCCATTGTACCTGGAGGTGCAACAGTAGATGGTGAGTGAGTGAGTGAATATGGAGTTTAACGTTGCTGCAGGAATCTTTCACCCATTTGCGACGACAACATTGAATGGAATTATTGATCAAATTCACATGTAAATTACACATCTTTAAACACTTTTGGTTAAACTAACTATGACAATAGTATCACAATTATCGCAAAATGATTGCATTTATGGTAGTTATTGCAGTATTTCAGTAGTTGGACTTGCTCCCAATCGTTGCCACTAGTCGTACCTTTGGTTCCGCTGTTTGCCAGAACCAGGACAGGAGTAATCGTGCTGAGGAACTTCTGCTGGCTCGTACCAGAACCACGGATGTACACCACAGGCTGTGTGGCGCTCGCGGTACCCGTCGTCGGCTGATCGTCAACAGTCCTCAAGTAGACGTACGACGCCTGTGGCACGGCAGGACTTTGCATCACGTCGGTGTCAACCGTTGCCGACATGGCAGGGATTTTGTTGGGTTCGCTGCCGTCACACGCAACACCAACGGGATCATCGACATCCTCGTTCATTTCGCTACCTCAGCTATTTTCCCCCCTCATCATGACGAGTGCTGCGGGGTCATGCGGATCTGGTGGCACATCACCGAGTCTGACATCTAAAGTTCTATAATGAACGCTTCTTTCATGTCCATTATTGTCTGTGTTGTTCTTTGCATGAAATACGTGCATCACAGATTTGGTCAAATTCACACATCTGTAAAGAAAAGTAGAGATGAAAGGGGTAATGTGCTGTATTCACACACATTTCATCTTCTCAACACCCTAGGGAGTATACACCCAAAGCTGCTATTTCAGATGCTAGAAGGTTGATAATCACAATTTCATGATGGCCTAGAATCCTACCGGGTACCCATATACAGCTGAGGTGCGTTCAAGATGCACTACTATATTACTACACCATGTACACTACTGTTCTTTGCTAAATGGGTTAGTAGGAAATTAACAGGAAATCTGTCTGCGCATGTATTAAGTCCATTCGTTTCATGCTTTGGGTTTTCCTACAAAACACTACGAGGTCTAGACCTGTAGTGAAAAGTAGCAATACATATTATTCAACATACGTGGTGGATTTCTACTGTGTATTAACGATAGCATAATCAACAGTGTGGATTATGCATAATTAATTTTTCGGTAGTTTATCATGATTTATTTCAATAAAATGATTATGTTGAATAATTAGTGAAATTAATGTATCCATAAACTGAGCACAATATAATATATATCAATGACATAATATATACTAGTAGTACATGATATAGAAAGTACATATCACTCCTGCGGGCTTGAAATCCACACCCTTGGTCATATTCATTAATATTTCTACTTGCATTACTAACGTATAACGTGAACATGCACAGTAACAAGTTCTTGGTATAGGCTTGTGCATTCCATGTATCTTATAATCTATATATTGATATAATTTCACTGCAGAATTGGAAATATTTGCTGTGAAAGTCGGAAATAAGGCGAGTTTTCCAATACAATTCTTCGAGCTAGTCAAATTTAGTAAAAAATTATATAATTCTGTAATTGTACATTGTTCTACATATTGTGATTAATTATTGATCAATATAATAGTGTCTGCTACTATCTTATTACCATTGTGCCAATACTGCCATATATAATAATATCATATGATATCAACATATAATGCACTACAGAATATCCGCTCTGAATGCAATTTCAATGCACTATTACATAAGACATTCCTGTCTTTTCATAAGCAGTGTTCTATCTCTCAATGTTCCATCTAGATTTATATATAGTTATTATGTTAAGCACATACATTTGACAGTTAGATGACCTATTTATTGGTCATACAATAAAGCTGATAACATAAAAGTATTTGATTTGTCTACACAAGTGATTGAATATACATAGATCTATAAATATTAATAATTTTAATTCACAAGAAGAATAGAATTGTTTCTGGAATTAATTAATATCTATTGGTAGATATATATATACTGATATTAATAATGGACATACGGAACGTTGCCAATATATTTTGACATTTTATATGGTACCAAATGTTACTGCACTCAACAAAGGTTTAGGCTATTTTTGTAATACTGTAAAACCACCTTGTGCATTGTGGTTGTGTGTATAGATAGATCTTACTGCAGTGTTGTTATTTAATATTCCTACATTCCAATCCTATCTACAATCAATTACAATCCTTCAGGACATTCCTTAGTGATTGTTCACAGCTGTTGTTGATCATCAAAAACAATTTACTGCTATTAAATTATTTGGATAATGATCTAAATCAAATGGTACCCAGCCTACATTGATGGGATATTCATTCATGATTTTAGGCAACTCATTGGAGTTCTTGATGCCATATTTACCACGATTGTTTTTATTCATATCTGTGTAGACAGGATTGACAGCCTAATTATTATTTGGCGTTAATTATAATAGTACAGTTAGCTGTATTTCTGTGCAAATGTCTAAACTGCTTTCAACTGCATTAAACCGGCTAGAAACCATCATTCGTGGGTTGTATTTATGAAATACTACTGACATTCATTGTGAAGGTCGGTGGAATTTTCCACCAGTCTTTGACAGTATTTTCAGAAGAGGCAAAGCACTGTGCATTATGGCAACCTAAAAGTCGATCAAGTCTAATTACAATCGGCGCAAAGTGGCACGTCTATTTAACATCATGAATGCCTGTACACTCGATTTTGGAAAAGGGGCTCTTACATATTTCCTGACAACAGTCAAAACATAATGCGTAGCATAACAAGAACGCGGAAATAAACGAAATATTATGGGCTGTTGTAATTTTTCCTTCCTACCTTCTTGGCGTAAGAATATCGATTTAGGTCAAATGTGGCGGCCACTATTATTATTCGATGTTAACAAATTTAACAGATCAAAATGTTGTACATTAATTTTTCTATGTTATGCTGTAGTTAATCGTCCTTTTTATGTCATTACCAAAGAAGCGCATATTATATGAACTATTTGTGCAGGTGTATCAGTCGAAAATAGTTCCCTCATTTGTCTTTTAAAATTTCGAATCCGGTTGTAAGAGTCACTACGATTGGTCGATTGGATAAAACTTTCCTAAATGAAAAATTGACATAGCACTAGTTTGTGAACAAAACCTCAGCATTTATATTCTGTAAACACGATTGGTATTTAATTAACCGCCATTGGTTATGGAATAGTTCATATACGGTAGTGAAAAGTTGAAATATATTGTTTTTCTTCTTCACAAGAGGGATAGAAAACAAGCCAATGAGAGAGATTGTTACTTTTTCGCTATCCTACGGAAACTAACGATCACGATATCCTTTCGAATTTATGGTTCCTATTTGGAAATTCAACAATTATATACGATATTTATAATGTATATTAAACAGGGATATATAAATATAGCTACTTTCTTGTGCAAATAAGTGTCAACATTGACCCAGACAATTTACGGAAATTTACGAAGAAAAGCGGATATGGCGAACATCTACCAGTTCCAACCGGTTTATAACTTTGGGAGTTTTCAGAGCACACGGTTCTGGTTCGTGCATGCAAAAGCACCTAAATACAAAAACCTAATAACGTGATGTAATACAAATTATTTCAAAGGGATCCTGTGTGTGGAAAGTAAGTATGTACGTATGTTGATTTGAGCTGCATGCGGCAATGGAGGCCGCCATTTTAATAACATGTAAACAACGGAAGTGTGGTTCAAAGTCATGGGCAACCACCGTTTACAGTCATGTGATCAGTTTAATGCGCGCCCTTTTCGATGATTGTAAATGGAATGTATGAATAAAAAGTAATGTTGGCATTGATATATATTCGTCCGTTTTGAATCGTATGTCAGAAGTCATCTTTTGGCAAGACTCGTTCAAAAAGTCTTCAAACATGTAAACACCTCGTGACTTTTTATGCACGTGCAGTTCCATCTGTCCATTCGATTTATTTATCATGGAGACCTAAATATCGCTCCAGCAATATGTTTTAATTCAATGGTAGACGCAGTTATTTATACTCCATTCATTTGAAAAGAAAGCCAACATCTGTGTTGTCTAGCCAAACCCAAAGAAAGTAACAATGACACTGTTGAAACTCCTTCGACATGAGAGAAAAGTGAGATAAACTCTTGGATCGCTTGTGTCAACTATTTAATAATAAACCTATACATTTGATACATTATTCAAGACATGTTTATGGCTGTTGTTATTGTCCTGATGTTTTCATTTTAGAAACCCTGTATTTTCTGGGATGTATGTCGTTTTGCACCCTGTGCGTAGCGTCCCGCTGCTCGTTCATCGCTTGGCTGGCTAGGATTTCTAGCAGCCTTGCCAATGGTGTTTTCAATTTTGTTGTCGGAGCAAAATGATTTCTAAATAGAACGCTGCGGAGTGTGTGGTGACGTCGTGAATTTATCCTATAACAAGGATAATATAATCAAAAACACCCAAGTAGTCTAGCCGCCGGGACTAACTGAAACAGGTGTGCCGGGCAAGACCCCAAAAAAAGCACAGCTATTATAATTATGGGTTTCAGCAATATTGAAACAGTACAAAATAGTATTTTATCAGTTTCATCAGTATGCACCAAAATAATAGTTGAATAGGGGGCGTCACTAGTGGTGAGATTCTTTCATCTGGGGGAGAGTTTTGAAATAGCGTGCTAGACTGTGAGTGCAGGGGTTGTCTTCTATCACGTCCGCGCGAA
>JAVCKZ010061440.1:0-15360 GCA_034780755.1 Lepetodrilus elevatus
GGGTCCTCTGTTGGCGGGAACACTGGGTGAGAGGAAGTACACACCCATGGTGGAGTTTAATGTAAGTGTTGTATCCTCTAAACATGGATTCAGTGACTACTCTTTCGTACGCATATGTTCAGGGAGGCACTGCAGTTGGGCTTTAGATGATATTAGTGTTGCAAAACTGTTATTGTAAAGACTATGGCTGTCTATGTATCAATGTAATACTTGCCGCTCTTATTCGTTATACTGTTGGGTGAGTTAGTATATGTGTGTAGGCCTAGTTCTGTGTCTTGTTGCAGATGATGGTGAAAACTGGGCGCGTTGAGTGTCTGGCCCACCCGGTGTGTGTCAACTTCCTCCGTATGAAATGGTAAGACAAAATCTACAGTTACCTAATCCTTTCACACCAGGGATACTTTATTACGCTCAGGACTCGCTACCATACTGAAGTGTGAACGTAATTAAAGGTACCCCTGGGGTGCGAGGATGCAGTTACCTATACACCAAAGCAAATATTCATGATTTTATGACAATTTGAACAGTGTTGTCCATTAGTCGCTATAGTATTATTTAATAATGCTTATTATAGGTCCTACCTGAGGACCAAAGCGCCTATTGTGGTGTGATACAAGAAATAAGCTGAACAGTCTTTGATCCAGAAACTGTGTACAGCAAAGAACTAATGTTAGATGTCCTGTTAGGTGTCCTAACCAGGCCAACTAACTAGGATGCTGAAAAATAAACTAGGACACACAATGTCCTACCAGAATCCTGTCTGGTCCTGGTAGAATCCTGGAATAGGTCATCTATCTTTTGCTGTGATTTACATACATCCTGTAAACGTGTTCTTCAGATAATGCCTTGAGTATGAAGTATTGTCTGACTGTTTCAGGAACACCTACGGTCGGTGGTACTGTACATTCCAGCTGCTGATCTACCTGACGTTCCTCTCCCTCCTCACCGCCTTCATCACCAGCCACGACTCCATGGACCACTACGACGTCGGCAAGGTCGACAACTCCACAGTCGACGTTCTCCATGGCAACAGGAAGGGGGGTCACTATGTGAGTTCTTCATTGGCATACCACAGAGAACATTTATGTAGGCTATGCATTGGAGTGAAGTTGGAAATCGTAGGCAAAGGTCTGGGGTTCAAATCCCGTCCCGGGGCCCGATGTAGCAGCTTTAAAACGCTTCCCCAGGAACCTCACTCAGTGTGTGTGGAGGCGGGGAGGGGTGTGTGAGGCTCCTACACCGGTAGCAATATTCGCGAAAGTTATCTTTTTAACTATAAAACTAGTGCAGTTATCATCCTTGGTCCGTCAGTATTAGCTGGTCCTCGCAGGTTTATTGCAATATTGAATGCTACAGATGTTGTGAGTTTCCTCCTGTCCTAAACTGACAAGTCGTGATCCAATCTACTAGTAAATGAAAAGGAGAAGAAAAGGAACAGAAAAAAAACACGTTGAACCCTGGGCCGGTATTCATAAAGGGGCTAAGTCAGTTTTTGCTATATATTTTGTCTTCAAAAACTGACTTAAGCCCCTTTATGAATATCGGCCCTGAGGTACAAAATGCATTTCTTCATCTTGAACACGATTCATCATTGTAGCTGAATTAGCATAACTAGTTGTTGATCAGCTGTTAGTCAGCTGTTGATCATGTTGTAAATGTTATAACAAACAAGTACAGATGTTTATATAATGTCACTATTACAGTACAGCCCCGCCTTCACTGTGATATTGTGGATCATCGAGATATTTGCTGCTCTGAACATCATCAAAGAGCTTTACCAGATGCTCACAGAGGTAAGGTCAACTAATATATTAAATATAAATAATCAATACCATGAGGAAATGCAATCCGTTCAATGTTCTTGGTATCAATTATTTCAAAATAAATCTGGGTCCTGTTTCACAAAACGATCGTAATGCTACAAATTGTAATGTATGCACCATGGAAGTTGGGTCTCTCGTAACACTACGATCGTAATCTGCTACAGTTCCGAACTTTACAAATGTTGAATTCTGTTCTAAAACACATTCCGTTTCAATTGCAGCAATATTTAGATCAATCTCAGATGAGATCGTTACGGAGCGAGTATCACATATCTGTTTGAGCGTTAGTTACGGATCTTATTTTAATGTATTTAGATATTCAGTAAATAAGTTAAATTGTTCTGTTATCGCGACGAATTCACGTCGGAAGTAGAAGAAAATACGACGCAATTTCGACGAGAGTCTCCCATCTGCTAATATATAAGTTATGCAGACAAACCCTAACAACCTTAACATGAAACAGGGCCACTCCCGGGACCACTGGGATTCGAACCCAAGTTGCTGGATTGTGAGTCCACCGCTCTATCTATGTTACAGAGGTGGCGCTACTTCTGTGACCTGCAGAATCTACTAGAGTGGATCCTGTACACGCTGGTGTTGGCGTTCACCACGCCCTTCCTCATGCACTACTCCATCCACTGGCAGTGGGAGGTGGGGGCCTTCACCATCTGGCTGGCCTGGTTCAACTGCCTCGTCTTCCTACAGAGGTAAAGCTATGCGACATGTAGACAATATGATATAACATGGACAACATATAGACAATGTAACACTGTTCGATTTGCCACAAATCGACAGGCGCTTGACCACGGTAACCCAATCGGAACATCCTCGAGTTATCTCCCCTGACAGTCCAGGACTGTATGCAGTTCTGAGGTGGGCCGAGTGCAAGGTAACCCTGCAAACGCGCTCGATTTGCCCAATTTCTTGTCCAATCCAGTCGGTATATTAATGTAAATAAACGTTATACACACTTTGCAATGATAAAACAATTTGCAAAGCATATAATAGTGTACAATAACATGGTATCAATATTGCGCTTGTCTTGCAATAGGTTCGACTTCTTCGGCATGTACGTGGTGATGTTCATAGAGATTTTAAAGACGCTTCTCCAGGTTATCGTGGTGTTCTCCATCCTCGTCATTGCCTTCGGTCTGTCGCTCTTTGTACTCATGTCTCACGAGGTAGGTACTGCCAACATGTTCTACTAATAAGACGTACCCATAGCACATTAATAGCCGGATAGTGTCCTGCCAGCGAGTTATTTCCTATAGGCCTACCTTCAAATGCGTTGTCCAAACTCTTGGCAACACCTGGCCCCGAGATTACGAAACTTTTCTGAGTACGTTTCTGTGCTTAACTCAGAATTGTGTTCATAAAACGTCATGTGACGTCATAAGAAAGTTTCGTAATCTCGGGGCCAGGAGTATGAATTTTGCATATATCACGAGACGAGCGTGTACCTTTAACACAGTAATATCCGGGTACCTACGGCGAGTTATTTCCTATGCGTTTGAAAGCTGTGTGCCCAAACTCAGACAGTTTACTAACTTTGCATCTCGAGGACTTCCGGTTTATACCGCTATGCGATAGGACACTCTTTGCAGACGTGGTCAATCATTAATGTTTTCATACGAAAGGACATGGTCAGCCATGCATCTTGCAGAGGTGATCAATATCAACAAGTGTAGGGCTATATTTCCGAATATCCATAATATCGGGGCATCGTTTCTCGAAGCTCTCGTATCCACTAAGAGAGCATAATTTATTATGTAGCGCTCTCGTAAGTATTAGAGATCGCTAGGAGAGTCCTTATGGTTTCGTAGTAGATATGAGAGCTTTGAAAAACGATGTCCTGAACAATGGTAATCCTTTGCTTTCAGACGTCCAAGGCGTACTCCTATCCGGGGTTGGCGATGTTGCGCTCTGTGACGATGATGTTGGAGATGGAGTACATGGACACGTACAACGGACCCTACAATGATGATGACGAGGTGACGCTGCACTACACTCACGGAACGCTCTTCCTCATGAGCATCTACGTGCTCTTCATGCCCATCATCCTCATGAATCTCCTGGTGAGCACGACGCATGCGCAGTTCCTGTAGATTTGTATACATCGACATATTATTATATATTATAATATGTTGTTCGAAACCCGGTTATCTTAACGTGTCGTTAAGCTTGTACTGTAGAATATGGGATCAGCTACTTTAACGTTAAGTCTTAACCTGGCTTCGAACAACCGGTCGCTGGAAGTTACTATTACATAACATGTTAAATGCTGAATACTATAATACCGTTATTCAGTTTGAAAACGGTGGGTCCTTATTATGTATGATGAAGTGGTTGAAGTGAGGGGGAGGGGAAGGATGGATGGATGAATGAATAGAATATTCCATTTGAAGACGATGCTTCAACAACATGTATAATGGATGGAGGGAGGGAGGGAGGGAGAGGGAGGGAAGGATGAAGGGATAGACGGATGGAACTTCAAGGAGATATATAGACAAAGTTGCTTCGTCTCCACTATCGCACTACTAGCACTCATATGGAGACGTCGGTATGAGCTGATTGCATATGGTGCCATAGACGTCTAGATTCTGGACTAGGAGATATAGATCTCCAGTTATATCCGCAGTATGTAATAATGCAAGGTGTAATTCGCTATTGTACTCGCTTTAGTACGGGTTACATCATATTTAGTTAGGAATTGCTTATAGTTGCTAATATGAAACGAAGTCATGTGTTGTACTTGTATTTAGATTGGCTTAGCCGTTGGGGACATTCAGAGTGTACTGACGAACGCTCGGCTTCAGCGCTTGACCATACAGGTAAGTTTGCATTTCTTTGAAGGAAAACACCGCTTATACCAATAACAAATCACAGGTAAAAAAAATACCTAAAAATAAAACAACAGGTAAATTCGCCAACAGCGCGATGTCCATGTGGGTATTGCGACTCCAATATATAGATTACCAAATTTAGTAGTTCGTGTCTTTTTACATGGGATACATGTTATGACTATCGTCGCTTTGTAAAGGTGAACCTACACACGGATCTGGATAGGAAGATGCCCCGAGAGCTACTCCTCAAACTGGATAAACTCAGGCACAGGGTGTACCCCAATAGAAGCCGAAACATCCTCAGAGACGTGAGTTTAGTCGTGTAATCCTCATCCATAATAGTGTAGTAATCGTCAAATCGTCCCTAATAGTGTAATAGTCGTCCGTAATAGTCTATATCAATGCGGGTGGTCGCGCGTTGGTACAGCGTTGGATTTGGAGCTAAAGGTATCAGTTTTTGCAAAAGTTACCTTTCTTATGCGATCAGTATAATGTCCATGACAACGCAGGTTTACTGCAACAAGTCTTGAATAGTTTAAATGCAAAGCATTGAAAGCGGCGCTAAATCCCAATTTGAAACCAAAGAAAAGGCAACACAATGTATTCTATAAATAATGATGAAATTCAGACATTGTGAAATAATAAATGTATTAATAATTGACATATAAGTTTTTCCTCAAATACTGGTGCAATTGTTTAATTATTTTTTTAAATATGACAATAAGAAATGGTAAAAGAAGTAGATAAGGGTGTTTTAAAAACCATAGTTCTATGCTTCAGATGTGGTCGAAAGTAATGCGCTATGACGACGAGCTGTCCGGGATGGCAGAGGGCCAGGCAGCAGCCCATAACAAGTATATGTATACAGAGCTGTACAAGCAGAAGAAGAGGTAGGGCTGATCAGTATGACCAATACGTTATAAGATAATATGTGTATCAATTAAAACTTTTGGGGAAAATACGAAAAACTGAATACAAGAGTCAAAAGAGATCGTATATGCTAGACATCCTCTAATATACAGGTCCAGTGCCTCTTTACATACTCTACTAATCACTGATGTTATATATAAGAGCGGTCAACAATGCTATATAAGAGCGGTCACTGATGCTATATAAAAGCGGTCACTGATGCTTTATAAGAGCGGTCACTGACGCTATATAAAAGCGGTCACTGATGCTATATAAGAGCGGTCACTGATGATATAAGAGCGGTCACAGATGCTAGCTTAGGATGTAATACCATACTCAACCAAATATTGCATGGGGACGTTTTCTACCAAATTTCGGAACTCGACTTGATGGATATGGTGTCGTTGTTCTTCCAATACGTCTGAAAGTTCTTGAAGAGTATCTGGAGCTTGTAGACGTTCGGAAATTCTACGTTCTTATAATAACATAAAGCTAGATTTATATGTAAAAATAATTATAAGTCTCCTGGGTATCTTTTCACGAAACTCTCTTCTCCGCTAATATATAGCGCTCTCTTTATTATCGGCAAAGAGAGCCCTATATTAGCGAAATAAGAGAGTTTTGTGAACAGATACCCTGGCCATTAGTTTGTAATTTTGTTGATTACTTTTTTATTTTTGTGAGTATTTATATATATATGATATTGCTTTTGCACAGGCTCAAGGAACTTTCAGCAACCGTCGACAAGAGCCACGATATTTTACGGCAGATCGCCCAGAACATGGATATCCACACGGAGGACGAGATTTGGGACGAGGGACGGCAGTCCAATCAATGCGTTCTCAACACCCTGGGGAGAGAACTGGTGTTCAACTCCACGTCACTGGGACGTCACATGCTGCAGCAGTCCATGGTCATAGCCAGATGGAAACGCTATGTGAATATCGGAGGCGGGGGTGGGGGTAAGAAGGGGAAGGGGAGGGGTCGGGGTAGGCGATAGTCAGCATCATCGAAGATCCTGAGAGCAATGCACGATGGACTGGCTCTATAAAGGGCAATAACTCATAACTTCATTGTCCATATATATATAAAAAAAAGAAAAAGAAGTTTTATATAATCTCTATGGAACCATTTCAGAACGAAGTATACCGTAAATTGAATAGTCTTTCTATTTTAACATGTTATACTGTTTATTACGTGTATATTTAACGAAATATTTCCGTATAATATTTGTCTTCCTATACTAGTATTTTATTGGTGTACTAGTAGTTCATATACCGGTAATACATTTATTTTACATGTATATTTAGTATTATCTACACTTACTCTATACATAATATATACTAGTAATGTACCGTAATATATGTATTGTGGTAATCCGATAAATTACCACCATTTATTGCGATACCCCTGTTGCCAAATAGAATAATGTTTCGGGCTTTAAAACCAGCGAATATTCGATAATTATAATTATATAGATACTCGATGTTCGGTGTTTATCTTACTTAAATGTGACATGTACATTATATTAGTCGTTATATGATATTAAAATTGTTGGTTTTTATTATTATGTATTCAATAATCATTATACTGGTGATGTATGTCGGTGTATACTCATGTAATGCGTGCTGTAGCGGCTTATACTAAGCCATTATGTGAATAATTCTAAAAATAAATTACCTATGATCGTGTCATTTTCCTTTCTAAACACCTTAACATATTTTTATTTATCGTCTTTGCATAGAGGCATGCAAATACAACACTATTTAACATCAAACCTACTGTGATATTGTTATTTCGTCATTTATTGTTATTAACCTAATTTTCTTCAATATTCCAATATTTATTATTTCAACCTACGCATACTATATAGTATTTACTTCCTGTAAAACAATGTACACAAACATACATCACTGTCATAGTTAATTGCGCTCTTTTTGACACGTACAATATATTATACATTCTATCGTTCCCTGTCTAATTCCGTGTAGGGTGATATTTTTCAAAGTGTGTTTGTTTCATACTATGATCATGTTTTTGTAAGCAGAATTACTGTCAAAACCGACCTACATAAAATATGACATTTCCTTCGAGACGCATAATGTACGTGTGTATAACATACATGTAGGTGATTGGCCGGACAACGCGAGCATGGTAACAGAGGGTGTTTTATGTTTTATCTACTGTATAAGATACAACCAGGAAGAAATGACATCACTGGTTACATAGTGGTACTGTACATGTGCTGTATACGTTTTCCACTGCAAGGTCATCTCACAGTGGATTAAGACGTATATGTATGTTGAAGTACTCTATACTTTGCTATTACATCAGTACATTTCGAGCTCTTAGGCAGAATATCATCATACACACCCAGTAACTGTACTGTATACCTTTTGGTTGTGCTTCATGATTTAGGAAGATTATTTTCACGAAATATTCATCAAGATGTAAAAGTAAACTATTCAAAGAAAAACATGAACTCAAGTGATGGGCGCTTGTTCATTGGGATAGTTTGAACACTTCCGGTGAAATGGATTGTGGGAGTATTGCATCCTTCAAGTTCAAGAAGTCTGCTAATCGGATTATTCATTTGAAACACTGACATACTGTTCATATAGGTGGGCTCCAATGACAGCATTGTTACCGGCTTTAGAAAGAAGATATGTATCTTTTTTCCCAAATACCACTAATCTCAACAAGGTTACCGTTCTATACAAATCTACCGGGAAATGTTATAATTGCTTTATTTAACTTTTCCTCTTAGATACTGCGCCGCAGATTGGTAGTCGAATCCATCATGATACTAGTAGCATGCGCTTTCTGTACGATTTCAAATTTACGATTATTATCCTTTGGTGCGGCAGCATCAACTTGTGGTCGTGGGTTCACTGAAAGACTCTACACAGCGTAGTACGGGTGTTTTAGCTTTCCTTCCGTCGTAAACTGACAGTCCGTAGATACAATAATATACCAGTGAAATACGCATAAAGCAGCTCTAAAAATCTCATTTAAACCAAAAGGCAATCCGCCACACTGATTCACATCACAGAATAATATATAGGTCTGCATTGGTTCAAGTTCATTGCAATAAGTGTTTGTCCGAAATGACAGTTTAAAACATTTAAAACAAAAGAGGGTTCTGTTTGCGGACTGCATGAAGTACAGACGGGTCTGCGTCGGGTCTGCGTCTGATCTGTCTCGTACCATACATAACCACGTCAGAATGTGGACGTTATACACCTACTTGACATCATTACATCTTGAAAATAAAAACGTCTGTCACGAGATACTATTTTAATAGTTTGTATACGGGGAAAGTGAGTGCGGTTATTTTGAAAAACCGGATTTCCCTGTATGAATAATACGACTTCTGCTTCAGGGAGTAGAGGGGAGTTTAATATCAAAGTACAAACATTACGTCGAAAATGTAACTGTGGTTCTTCCTTTTTTTTTAATAGAGCAGGGAGATGACGTGTGTTTCATATAATATAGATGCAAGTTTTGTACGTATTAATATGGTATTTGTTGTGTATGTTTTACCACATAGAGTACGTTATTACCACATACAATCTAAACTCCAACGAAACACGTACACGTACACACACACACACACACACACACACACACAATAGCCGAATATTAATTACCGATATATATTTAAGATGTTAAGCGTATTGCCCACAACACATGTAGGCTACCATCTCCCCTAGGGAAGGGTACAATTCCGAGCTTCGCTTACTACATAGGAATCGGAGTTAGGTAGCGTGGGCTAGGCAAGCTGGCCCCGAGATTACGAAACTTTCTGAGCACAAAAACGTACTCAGATTATGACGTCACATGACGTTTTATGAACACAGGTCTGAGTTGAGCACAGAAACGTACTCAGAAAAGTTTCGTAATCTCGGGGTTACGTAATCAGGTAGGCTACATTCCCTATGTAGTTTCATTCCGCCTTCAGATAAATAAAACCTAAATACAAAATCACTTCAATGTAGAAATAATTTATTCAGATTTCGCTATATGTACACGTTCATTGAGCACCAATTGTTATAAACAAAATTATAACAATGGCAAATACGTCATCACTTTTTAAAGACACAAAAGATGGAATTCAATTCCGATGTCAACTAAACGTTCCTCAAGCCGCTGGCGGAAGTAGTAGTACAGCGGCAAGTGACGTAACGTTACACGCGCGTCCATTCCACCTGAGAGACATAATAAGCCTAACTGTAGTCTGTAGTTGCGGGTATTAACATGGCTGGATGCCCTAGGGCACGAGAGGATGACACTGACACTAGTCTGTCTACACACATCCCGTAGAACACCGCACTGATGCGTGACGCGACGATCAGAGAATGTCACTGATCTCGACAAATTAACGTCAACAGTGTATTGACTTCAATCGAACAGTCTGGAGATAGTTGTAACACACTGGTTATCTTTTATCATACTGACGTGTTCGTAGATTGATGGCAGTGATTACATAACGGTACATCGTACAACAACGCACGAGCACATCTTGAAATACTCTGACAGTCTTTAATGTTTTTGTTTTGTGGTCGCCTTTGGTCATATCGCTTTCAGCATTCAATTTTACACTGAGACATAAATCTTGAGCGAACGTTTGTGACTTGTAATGTGGTCATGAGACAATGGCTGTGTTTGACGTTCAATGTATATAAAACGTCACTTTCTTTCTGTTTGACGTTCAATGTATATAAAACGTCACTTTCTTTCTGTTTGACGTTCAATGTATATAAAACGTCACTTTCATTCAATACATGGTGAATATGTAGAAGCATCATTTCATTGAATTTGTTGGAATACTGTAACTGGACAAATAATACCGGGTATGACATAATTATAAAACCTTGCAGGTATTTCTGTAATTAAGTTTAAACATACTTGGGGTGTATAATTTCTGGACAATGTAGGTAAAAAAGTGTGTTTTTAAGGGAACAATACCTCACACGGAAACTAAGCAAATATTGAAGTTAGAATATTATTAGTTATATTATTCAAATCTTGCACAGTCCACGTTTAAGGCATTCTCTCACTTCTTGACATAACCAGAACCTTATCAGAGTTTCGGTGTTGATGCCTTCATGATGACTGCATCATGTTTGCCTCCATTGCATCACAGACACCACTGAAGCAATTAGTTCATAGTTGTTCTTCCAAACATGAATATTCCGCAACTGTTGTCATCGGTCATAGGTCATAGGTCATCGGTCATAGGTCATCAGTCATCCGTACAGCTGTATGACCATCCTTGTTCTTGAATTCTCGAAGACACATAACAAGGCGTCTTCAACTCGATTGCCCTCTGTGTGTCTATAGGAATTCTGGTACCTCAGACATTCCCTCTCTTACACACATCACGACATCATTGAAGCTTCAACAGCCTCTTCAAATTAAAGCATACCTCTTCAATATCCTTCAATAAATCGTCCTAAATATGTTCAGATGTTCAGATATACTCGTCACTCTTCCACTTGATACGAGTACAGCTGGGGGAGCCCGGAAGGTTCAGAAGTGACCTTGCACGTGAAGAGAGGCCAAGAAAGTCACAGTCTCCTCCGCCCGGAAGTACGGACAGCTTCCGTCGGCTCTTGTAAGCGTCGTTGAGAGACGCCGTGCTGCCTTCTAGACTACTGACGTCGGAGTTGGATGAGTGGTACTCGTACATACACCTCAGCTGGAGAATACTGGCGCGGAGGTCGATGAACTGCTTCAGCAGAGATTTGTCCTGCTCCTTCATCTGAAGCTGAAACATAGCAGAAAGTGTTACGTTAGTGTCATGGATTTGCGCAGATACGTACAGCAACTGTATGTAGTATGACCATCCTATTGCACAGTCTTGAATTCTGAATTTGGGCAGATCTTTACAGCATGTTAATAAAGTAAATTGCGTATGGCTGCGAAGTATACAAGTATAGATCATCCTATTGCAAATTCTTGAATTCTGAATTTGGGCAGATTTGTACAGCATGTTAATAAAGTAAATTGTGTAATGTGTATAGCTGCGAAGTATACAAGTATAGATCATCCTATTGCACATTCTAGAATTCTGAATTTGAACTGAATTTTACAGCATGTTAATAAAGTAAATTGTGTATGGCTGCGAAGTATATAATTTGAAATTTTTCTAATCTACTCGGTTAATTTGTAAAAATGTGAGCATGCTTTTGAATTATGAGTTGGCGCAATATAAATGTTCACATTATTATTATTAATTTAGGGCAGATGGCAACGCATGGTTGACCAACATTAAGACGTAAATGTACATTGACCTTGTGTTTTTATGGAATCACATGCTTCTGTTTAGTAACGATCCATATAATGTTGGCACTCAAATGATCATGTTAAATATTAAACACTGAGAGTGACAACAGAAAATTCAATATTATGTTGGCATTCAAATATCAATGTCAAATATTAAATACTGGAGAGAAAAAATATTTTGACCGACATTTTTCAACCGGAAATTGAACAGCAACCTGCTATCGCTCATGAGGCCAATGGCGTTGAGACAGCCTTGTTATTATCCTCATAAGACGTAAGGCCTCAAAGAATCTCACACTATGATGCGTACTGCACAGACAGAGCCATGTTCAATAGGGAATCTCTAGTAAATCTACCATTGCCAGCTACGTTGCGCAGTCATTTACAAAACAAGACGAAACCCAGTCAATCCCGCACTTGTGTGTTGTTTTGTGTGTTTTAACTTTTGTTTTGGTGACGTCCTCCCGCGAAATACGGGATGTTTAAATGGACACAATGACGCATGCGCATGCCTTATCAAATGTTGCCTCATTTCAAATATTTGCTCGATAAGTGGAGGGGAATGTTGGGAGCATGTTTCGCCACATGCTCTCACATTGTTGCGACACCTCCTTGTACGGTGTCTGCTTTGTTTGCTACAAGCCTCGAGTCACGGTAAACACAGATGGCAAAACGTGAAAGCGGAAGTAGGGGTGCGGGTGCATGTAGAAGCGCGATATGTGCTTCCTCAATGTCCTACTCCCTTTAAATCAATGTCATGGACATTTCGCCTACTTGACATTTTAACAATGCATGTCATCTTTATCGTAACGGTTGGGTTTTGTTATTTTCTTTTTAAACTTTTCTTTTTGAATACCGTTTAGACTAGTATTCCCAACACGGTATCCAAAATAAACTTTGTTTTATATTAGATAAACATATAGATTATATACCAGTTACATTACCAGTTAACAAATTATCATTTCTATAGATGGAAGAAGTATAAATAAATATAAAATAAGCACATTGTGTTATGTATACATGTATTTCAATAATGTTGTGATCGCTATTTATATATTTTATTTTAATTTCCCAATTGCAGCGACAGCAAGAATGGTATTGCACATGTCATTTGTAGTGAATGGTTTAGTGAATGGTTTAACAGTTTTTTCTCCCAGGCTAATACGGCACAGCATTGTAATGATACTTGAAATTTACCTCATATGGGAATAAAAAATTCCGCTACAACCATGCGCAATTACAATACCATGAATATTAGAAAAGCCTGTGAGCCGGTTCTATAGTAAATGTGGACATGTAAAAAAGTTGAGTGTATATAATGTAAAGAGAGAAGACCGTAAACAATATATACAGAGACAGTATACAATAATGCACAGTGGTAGAGAATAACCTTGCTGCACACCCACTCTCCCAAATATAGAACTGTGTTCCACTGCATGGAAAACACAATTGCATTTGTAGTTTTGGACGCCAACGGCGACATGTAAGTGCTTCTTTTGTATATTGCCTAAAGTTAAAAACTCTTTTATGTATCAAGATAGTAGCATGTACAACACATAGATTTAAACCTGTAGTTAGTTGCCAAACAGCCGCACCTACAACAATGTGATCATTACTTATTGTAAAACATACATGTAAACCTGCGGTTAGTTGCCAAACAGCCGCACCTAAAAATGTGACTTTTCGTTTACTTATTGTTGGTTGCCAGTTTCTATAATATGTCAGTTTTGCAGAAACTGCTTTCACCCATTATCCTACAAAGAAGAAGTGTGTTGATCGTCTTAACTGGCGTGTTGACCCAACATACACATGTATACACGGGGGGACCGTTATAATCGCCATTGCGGCTTCAAACTGACCACGGCTTTTAAAACCTACTCGAACGATTAACCGAATGCCCTGATCTCGAGCCTTTACAACCACTGAACAAATTGTTCTCAACAACAAACATTTTCCCAAAGTGTGTCAATACTATAGTGTGTCTGGTATACAAATCTCCTCCCCTTCGCGAAACACATCCCAGAGGCAGACGATGTTCCGAGGAATGGCCGCATATATACAGTCTTGGGTGTGGCGATTTCAGCAGCGGGCTCAGGTAAACTCTGAACAGGGTTGGGTTACTTTATACTACGTGGAAATACGACGTTGACTTTAAGGATTTAACAAGTAGGATTATCTTTAAACATCCGGTTTTAGAAGACGAACAGCTAATTACAGGGCATGTCGTGTTTACAAATCGTTAGAGCTAAGGGGTCACTCCCCTTTGACTTTAATGAAAGAAAACATTTCAAAGAACATGAGTCTTAACATTTATTTTGAGGTTCTCTTTTAGCCATAGAAACACAGTGCTTCTACAACCGTGCACAAGCGTCACATTTAATGCATGTATATATTTACATTTTAAAGCTGTTTGTAATCATAATACGAATTCTTTTTTAAATTGGGGTTTAGAATCTCTTTCTAGACTCTTCCACTAATATCACGACTTGTCAGTTTAGGGCAAGAGGAAATCTAAACCATCCGGAGCGTTGAATGTTGAGGTAACCTGCAACCGCCGACGTAACAACTATTATCCAAAATATGCGTCGATTCTAGCGATTTGATTGGTTGAGGCCTGTGAAAAGTCGTACACCCCGCTTTGCCGACACATAACAGTTATGACCTCATAATGAGCCATAAATGATTGTGACGTCATTGCAATCCACACGTTAGAAATTTATAGTGTATAACTATTACAATTTGGGATAAATTCGTTGCTGCACCAGCGTGATTTCCGGGGTTTTTATGAGCTGACATTTCTCGTAGGCCCCTCGACCTTCGATCTCGGGGTCTACGAGAAATTTCAGCTCGTAAAAACCTTCGTTCACGTGGTCTACGAGACATTTCAGCTCGTAAAAACCCGTACACCCCTGAAATCACGCTGGTAACTAATATTATTCCAACATTAAAGTTATTGTCCTGATGACATAGCGACGAACTGGTTCCTTGAGATAATATCGCAACTAAAGTATTTGTAGACGGATCCTGTTTTTATATGGATTTATGCCCGCGATATGGACTTTCGGCCCCCAATATGGATTATTGGCCCGCGATATGGATTCTTGGCCCGCGATATGGGCTTGCTGCCCGCTGAGCTCAGATATGGCATACATGCACTGAGCTGTATCGTATATGCAAAATGGGTCATATCATTGATAGGTATGCGATAAATATAAATATTTGCACTAGTGCAATAACACAATAGGTCGACTGGTTCCCTTCCGCAGATACAAATGATGGGATAAGTAAAAACTGGTTCTCTGTCGCAGGTACGAATGTCATGTGACCAACAACAATGCCATCAAGAGACGTAACGTCACTAATACCGTTGACACACCAAAATCGTTTTTTACTGAAGCGCTTTGAATCGATTTGAATCGATTCGAACTGGAAGTCTGTCTCCGTTGACACACCAAAACTACTTTGGGCTTCGATCCGGTTATGAAATCACTAGTTAC
>JAVCKZ010061451.1:0-15360 GCA_034780755.1 Lepetodrilus elevatus
TCCGACACATGCTCGGTTACCAAGGATCAACACCGCACAGAGTAACTGCGCATGCGTCGGACAGAAAGTACAGACAGTACAGCTAGAAAGAAGCAGGCCCATGTTGAGAGAGCTAGTAGTAACAGTGAACGCATGCATGGAAAGAAATAAAGGACGGAAGGAAAAGAAGAATACATCGACGAAGGTTAGTAAGACTGTTCGGATTGTCGAAGGATCCGACAAGCGAGGGAGGGAGGCCGAGGGGGATAGGGGGGGGGGGGATATCCTCAACCGTGCACAGTACAGCAGTCAGCGCCACCCAGTGGCAACATGTTAAATAAACATCTCTTACAAGTCTGCAATGGAAGACGAGCAATGTTAGTTGTTACTGGAAACTTTTGGAGACATTTAAATGAACGACATTCGACTTATGCGTTGGAGAAAAATTCATCAATTCTTTAAGATTTCATGCAGTGGAAATTTGTCAGATTTATTAACATAATATTTAACAATTTACACAGCAGATCACACTGAGGGATGCATTATTGTTTTCCTGGCCAAGGACAAGCAGAAAGTGTATATAATATATAATATTATACAGTATAATATAATATAATAGCATGATTATATATGTATACTATAAGAGTATAGTGCTATAAACATTTCAAGAGAATATTATAGATATAGATAATATATGTATGCATCTAAGATGCACAAGAGGTGAGTGAGTGAATATGGAGTTTTAACGTTGCTACGGGAATCTTTCACCCATTTGCGACGATGCACAAGAGGTACTAGTAGATTAGATGAAGGGTGTTTGGTTTTGTATGTTGGAGTTATAGTATGCAGGTTAAAAGATTCCTATCTAGAGCTATTACCTTGGGTTGGTGTACTGGCTAAATCTACATTGTAACTACTGTTGAAATTCGGGGGCATTGCTATAATAAAGTTGCTACTTTCTGTCAGGTCACATGTTCAATGTATCATGGTGTGAGTGTGAGTGTGAGTGAATATGGAGTTTTAATGTCGCTGCAGGATCTTTCACCCATTTGCGATCATGGAAATCGATCATGGAAATTGGGCTAAAAGTTGGATGTGTGTCTTCAGACACTAGTAATGTTTGATGAAGCCTTTGAGATTTTGCTTATCTGAGATTTCTCCCATTGACTCTGTGCTGTAAGTTGAGAGTAAGACCTCAACTTGGTTTGAGTTTTTACTTAAGTTACAGCACTGATATGAGTCCATGGGAGAAATCTCAGCTGAGCCAAATCTCAAACTCAAGTTTTGTTTCAACATGTCTGTACCTGTTGTTACTGGAACTGTCTGTGCCACTTTCCAGAAGTGAGTGAATTACTGTTTTACGTCACAGCAGGAATCTTTCACCCGTACGTGTTGATCTTTCCAGAAGATATTTGGTCAGTGTAGTATAGTGTATTGCGGGGACAAGGTTTGACATAGTCTGACAGTATGACATGGTCTGACAGTCTGTTGTGGATATGGAGTTTAACGTCGCTGCGGGAATCTTTCACCCATTTGCGACGACACTTTCCAGAAGACATTGGGTCAATATAGTGTCATGAATATAGTGTATTGTATTGTAGGGTAGATGTCTGACATGATCTGACATGATCTGACACGGTCTGACGTGACTGTACCTGCTGTGACTGGGACTGAGTGTGACACTGTGGGGAAGACTGTGAGATGGTGACATGTGGTCGCCGTCGTGCGGTCGATGCTGATGGTGGTGATGGAACGACTGCGACGACATGGGAGGCCGATCTGTAATAAGTCCCTGGAAACAAACAAGGCACATTCAGGAAACAAATACCACTTATCACACATAAAAATAATATTTGTGCTTTTCTGAAAAACTTGTGAAAGTTGACCTGGTGGATATCGTAGAAAGAGGAAACTAGCAATGTTTTGAAAAATTACGATGAATATTATTACAAATAACTGCATCTCATGAGTTCGCGCCTCATGCGACTACACGTGACTCACCTGAGTGCGATGATAAGCTGGTTCTGGCTGACATCGCTGTGGTGGAGGAGACTGGGCAGGGGAGACAACTTCTGAATCTGAAACACACCAGACAACATAAATAGAGTTACATCCCCTTTATGTCAGAACAATCATAGCTTTATAACCTGTTCATGCAAGATTTCTTACATTCATCAACTAACAAGAATTTGCATTCAAAAAGTCAATTTCATGCAAGTAATAATTAAAACTAATATAAATCTTAATTGAACTCACTAAATTAGATATAAATCATAGAAACCTCTCTAATCTATGGTAATAACACATAGGCCATGCTAGAAATGAAAGTAACGTACATTTGTGTATTGCTAAACAATTACAAACAGAAACCACAACAAAAAAAAGTTTTCTTTGCTTAACTAGATACAAATTAAATTTTAAAATGTTAATAATGCATTTAACCCTCCACCTACTGGACCCATTGCAAATGCAGCGACTATATAGTATAGGGCATCTGTGCTTGCCTCCAGCATGCAGAAGGTTAAAATGTGCTTATGTGAGATATTTATAAACAAACAACATCACATACAATCTAATTAAAATCAGATCTCATTTAGTTCCCTAAATATTTAGATTTTTTTGTGTGTGTGCTAAACTTCGATCTAGCCAACACCAGTGGATGTGAGTAAATCCGAGCGTCAGTTTCGGATCTGATTTTAATGAGGTCGCATCACGTGCATTGTGGATGTACAGATAATCAGTGTGCACCATCAAGGTCAGGGGTGCATTGTGATGGGATCATGACAAGTGCCTCAGGTTAAATACATCCTGTTAACGTATTGTTAAATCATTCTACTGATGCAGGTTTATCATGAGATTCATTATGTACATGACAGCGACTTTATTTACAGTGTGTGTCTTGTGATAGGACCAAGACATGTGTATTTGCCTCTATCAGATCAAATATATTAGTATCCTATTGACTTACTGTTAAAACTATTCCATTGAATTTTTAAATAAGTCACTTTCAAGATTCTTTCACTTACATCACGACTTAGTTTATGGCAGGAGGAAACTCACAACATCCATAGCACCGAATGTTGCAGTAAACCTGCGAGCACCTGCTGGTACTAATAAACCAAGGATAATAACTACATTGCCACAGTACAGATGGCGCATCCTATCAATATCGCGTCAAAAAGGTTAACTCTCATGATGGTGTTTGAAACCCCAAGGGGCCTATTCGTGAGTGAATATGGAGTTTAACGTCGCTGCGGGGCATATTCTTGAAAAGTTCTTTTGATCTTCTTAACGTAACCTTCTCAAAGTGTTCTATTTCTGCATGTGATCGGGCAAGTTAAGTCGCCTTCAGCAGGGAGAGGGTTAAGAATGTGTGTACCATTTTCTTAGCCCTACTATATGAAGCTTTAAAATTGTCATACGATAGTAAGAACCTTTCGAGAATAGGTCCCCCCCAGGCCTTTGGCTGTAGTCCAACGTTCTAGCATTGCTCTGCCACCTGGCATATTCCATTGAAGCAAGTTCGTAATCTCATTCACTATAGTATAGTATACAGAGGGCCTATTCTCGAAACGTACTTACAAACTTCTTAGACTAAGAACAGTTCGTAGCCATACTATAAGAATCACTAAGATTGTCTTAAGATCGTAAGAACTTTTCGAGAATAGGCCCTCAGGACTTTATTTAAATTAATTTAAATGGTATGACATTGATGTAAAGTTTGATGACTGTATCATATCAGTAGTGAGTTAATATATTAATCTGTGCTGTAGACAATACTGCAAATTAGTGTATCATCAGTGCTTATACTTCAGAAATGTGTTACCAGTAGTAGATTTAATTTATATGAATAGATATATAAATGTGTCAATGGTACAATGGAAATCTAAGTAGGATAGCCAAGCAATTAAATGACCTTTGAATCAGGCTTAATATTAGAAATTTTAGAATTAGTGCTTTTCAGTCAGAGTATTTCACTAATACACAAAATTGTAGAAAGAAAATATTTAATGGTGTGTATGGTATATGAAATGATCCCAATAGAAATATGCTTTCTTGTTAAGCAGTGTTAAATGATTTTCTACAGCTAGTGTTCAATTAACCCTATATCCCTTCTGGATTAGGCACAGGCACTGCTCTTTTGGGCATCTCTGGTTGCCTTCAGAACAGAGAGAATTAAGTTAGGTATAATGCAGTATTGGTTTAGATATGTTCTGTTATGCATCAACATTATATAATATATTATATTTAATTTATTGGCATTTGATTTAAGGTGTTCTGTTGTATTGATGATCCCATTATTGTTATAACTTTACCTCCCAATATTTTGGAGTAAAAAAGCAATGTCATTTTCTTATATACCTGTTTTTAAAGCCACCATTTCCCATTACATATTTTTTTAAATTGCAAGGAATACCCCAAAATGATGAGGCTTATTTCCATTCAAGAGTCGTGCATAAAAAGGGAAATAATAATATTGGAAAACTGAGGAAATAAAACATGGACCTGAATCATGCATGCAGTCGTCTATGTCTCGGTACACAGTACTAACCACTATCAGTCAAAGGGAGACTATCCTCGCTGGGCGCTGCAGTCGGGAGAAGGATGAACACCATTAGACATGTTAACATAACACTGGGCTATTTCCAGCATTTACAAATATATACACACACACACAATTAATAGTTAGATAATATTTAAATTAGTTGAGATTTCTATTGATCATCACATTATTGACCAATGCAGAACAGGTGTAGCTACAATTGATTGTAAATGAAAATTTCGAAACCCGCTAGAAGTGTAAGTCACATAAAACACTACAATACTTGAGAACATAGTTAGCATCGTGGTGATGAAAGTAGTTCATGCAACTAGACTTACATTTGAAGCAGCTTCCGAAATTTGACTTGTAATCAAACGTGCCCCAGCTGATCAGATGATATACCCAAATATACCGCAATTTAAAACTAGGTACCAGATCAACCCATTAACTAGTTAGCAAATAACCTTAGAAACAAGATGCAATATAAATAGTAATTACAAAATATTTAAAAAAAAAGTTTTTATAAAACAATAACATTTCTCCTCAGGTGTTCTATATAACCATTAATGATAACCTGTCGAGTTGTCTATCCGTACACGATAAACTAGTATTTTAGACAGCAACTGTATACCACTGTAATTTTCAGGCATGTTGTGACTAGTACCGTCTCCCAGTGTAGTTCTTCTCAAACATGTTGGAAGCAATTGTTTCATATTTATCTTAATTGAATGAATGAATGAATGAATGAATTAACCCTCTCCCTGCTGGATTACGCACAGACACAGCTCTTTAGGGCATTTCTGGTTGCCTTCAGCAGGGAGAGGGTTAATCTCTATGTCGCAGTAGGAATATTATACCCATACTACAATTATATTTTGCAATATTTTTCTTTTGATAAATCTTTTTATAAAAAAGAAAATCATAAAATTTTTACAGAAAAATGTCTCCAACATCTTTGATAAATTAGTTCCAAGGAAGGAAGCCACAACCGGTCTATATCAAGATATGTGCCTCCATTTCTCCATAGAACTGTGTCGAGCAATCTGTGTTATTGAACTACAGTTTCATGTGTTGGCCAGGCAGTGCATATTGTGTACTCATATGCATATGTGTGTATTCACGGATAGGAAACAATGCTGAGCTCTGACAACAGCTCTGACAACAGCTCTGACAACGGCTCTGACAACGGCTCTGACAACGGCTCTGCCAATAACTATGACAACCCCACCATTCACTAAGTACGAAAACCATGCAACACAAAAATGCAAGATATGTGATATTTGTGGAGGAAAAACACAATAATGCAAACTACTAGATAGATAGGCAACTAAAAACAAAGAAAACAAGGTAACATCAAGTTTATTAGAAACAAAGAATTGCTGATACATTCTCATGCAAAACACAAATGATGTCTTTTATTAATAGGATGATACAGTGAATAAAAATATTGAGAAGTAAAATATGTATTGAACTGGAATTATTAAAATTTTAAATATTTCATGACCATCACTGATACAGTAAAGGAAATGAAGATATTATTATTAATTTTTTTTAAAGTTCTATTTTTCTTTAGAAAAAATACTTTTACGATCATGGCTCAAAGAAAGAAAGAAAAAAGTGCAGATTGACAACAAATAACAACTACAATCAATTATGCATGCTTGTCTCTCGATATGTCTTGTTTAACATGCTTATATACACATGGCCATTCGTCACATACAACCATAAAATATTCACGTGCATTTTCATATATGCCCATACACATTCACTTTCATCTATATCCACAAATACACGTCTTCACATTCTCAAACACACATTTTTCACACATCCTCACACATATATCCTCAAACATACAAGTGTACATATATCCGTCGATGCACACTTTTCACTTGTATCCTCACACATTTTCACATGTATCCTCACACATTTTCACATGTATCCTCAAACACTTTTCACACGTATCCACACACGCTTTCACATATATCCCACACAATTTCACACATACATTTTCACAAATATCCCACACATATATCCCACACAATTTCACCATACATTTTCACAAATGCCACAAAAAATAACAAAACAACAACACATGTTACTCCTGGACACGTATCTATGTTCCGATCACAAAGCAAGCACCAAGTAATGCTGTGACATCTATATACAACAACAAGTGCAGACGACGTTTATCAGTCGGTCAGTCGGTCGGTCAGTCGCTCTCAGACCTCAGCATTGTCCCAATGTTCACAGGAATGAGATGACGGCACATATTAACACACAGATTGCGAAATCCACACACACACGCGAGAGAGAGCTAGAGAGATCCACCACACGTATCACACTTTGCTCTCCTTGATGACGACGTTCGACGCGCTCTGACTGCGCTCCACAAGGTAATGGTACCACGACGCACGTGCCCCAGATAGGTAGCTGGCGTTGTCGGCCGTGGTGTTGACGTCGTCGTCGGAGCCCACCTCCTCCCACAGCGTGTCGTCGCAGGACCGGTGCCGGAACGACTTTGACCGGGGTCGGGTCTGGGGGTTCCACAGTGACCGCGACGACGTGTTGTGGAGGTCGGGCCCGCGGACGGGATACAGCATTTCGTCACTGAAGGAGTGACTGAGTCTAGATTGGACGTGGTGGTGGTATTGTTGTTGATGATGGTGGTGGTGGTGTGGGAGACTGTGCAGATACGTACCGTCATACGTGGTGGAGGCGGGCGTTGAGGCGGGCGTCGAGGTGGAGGTAGCCATCAGTCCGATCTTCCCCGCCACTACTTTCATCTCGCTCAGTTTCTTCTCCATGTCCTTCAGCTGGAAATATGACAATGGTCTCGGTCAGTTAATCAGTAAAAATAAAATGTAAAAATAAAATAAAATGTAAAAATAAAAATAAAATGTAAAAATAATCTCATTACCGTATCTCATTTTACCTAGATAATTTTGTATTTTCTTTTAAAAGATACAAAAGAAATTAAACAAAAAGAAGACAATGATGATCTCATAAATTTTACTTTTATCTTTAGTTTGGCATGGAAATACTTTATGGAATTAAAAGAAATTCAATTATTTTGTGTAACTCAAGAAAATTATTTAAAAAAAATAATATTATATAAATTTGTAATACAATGATTCATTTATTGTTTTCTGTGACAAGTAATAAAATTGTAATAAAATCTGAATTAACCTTCCTCAGGCTACAGTCAACAGGAGATGACCCAAAGTTACACATCCGGCAGGAAGAATGGCTAAAGCCCTTAATTTTTCAGATATATCACAAGAAAAATGTTCCAGTGGCGTCTTGTTGTTTTTGGTCACAGCAAGAACACTATGTACAATGCTGTGCGACTCACCTTCTGCAGGGCGCGGTTGTACGACTGTCTGCGTTGTTTGCGTACCGTCTTGGCCACAGCCTTGTCCTGGGCCAGCTTGTAGGCGGCCGACGTAATCTTACTCTGTAGCTCGTACTCCAGCTCCATAGTGGCCACGTGGTCCTCCGTCTGAATAGCAACAAAAACAACACTGAGAATAACAACAAAAACAACACTGAATTACTGTTAGTGGGAGAAGAGGCAGTAAAATCTTTGGACATCTTACAGCACAGGCATAGACAATAATTATTCAGTCCTCCGTCTGAATAACAACAAAAACAACACTGAGAATAACAACAAAAAAACAACACTGAACTACTGTGTCTGTGTGAGAAGATGCAATAATAACATAACTGTAGTAGTAGAAGAAGAAGAGGCAGTAAAATCTTCAAAATTTAGCTTACATTTATTGCTTACACAGGCATAAAGGAGAAAAATGGCGAAAATATGTAAGTTGTTAACGTTGGCTATTCTGGGGAATTAAGTGGATATCCAGTGTGTAGAAACTATCATTATTCAGTCATCTGTCCGAATAACAACAACACTTGAACTACCCTGTCTGTATTAGAAGAGGAAGCAAAATCTTTGTTCTTAGCTTACAGTTAGCACAGAGGCATACCGGTACACAATTAGTATTCATCAGTATGTCTGAATATCAACAACAAAACTACTGTCACTAGGAGAAGCGGCAATAAAATCGGCATCCACAATCATTATTCATCAGGGCCCGTAGTCCTAAGAAGTCTGTAAGTACTAAGAATTTGCCTAATTGGGTTTCTGCTTATGTTAAATTTTTGAAGAGATCTTTTCTCACCAAGACGTTCTTAGCTAAGAAGTTTCAAGAATATGGGCCCAGTTCTCCCTCAGAATATCAACAACAATAACCCTGTAACTACAGTGTCTTTAGTCTTATTTGACAGTCAGACACAAAGACATCTATGATTGTTATTCGTTATTCTCAACAACAATATTAAATGGAAATTTAAAATAAAATTCAGTAAAATATTAAACTTGTGGTCAGCACAAAGGTGATCTTTCTTCACTTTTCCCAATAATGAAAAGGAAGTTTGAAAGACAAATCTTGCCTGTGTTTCAAAAACATGCTGCACTGTAATCTGGTTCTAAAGATGGCAACACCACTCACCTCATCTGTGCCGCTGACGATCTTGGCCGACAGCAGGAACGTAGTGCCCACGCGGCGCCGGAACGTGGGGATCTGCTCCCCCGGGGTCAGCGGCGTCTCGTTGGGAAGCTCACCCGTCAACTCCTGCAACACAGCAAAAACATGGGATACAGAATACAGCATTTCACGGAAGAAAAGGGCCGAATGACCACACAGTAATGTACATGATATGACATGTACTACAGAATTGAGAGATCAAAGAATTGGATGACATAATGTTGTTCATTCTTGTTCCTCTTGGGCTTAACATAAGGAAATTTATCATGACGTAAATACAATTATTGTTATTATTATTTATTGAGTATTGATCAGTTATAGTATCCATGGTTTTACAGACAAACGATGATATCTGTATTGCCACGCTATAGACGGCGCATCCTATAAAATAGTTCGCGAACAGCATGGTACCCCCAGACAACGTACCCCTTCCTGGAAGCAGATCCTCTTCAACTCCTCTGTCTTCCGCCGCAGCGTCTCTTCCAACGCATCCTTCCTCGCTCGCAACGCCTGGTACATCTCGCGCTGTGCCTTGACCGAGTCGGCCTGCTCAATGTTCACTGCAATGAGAAAATACCACCACCGTTACACTGGATCCAACAACCCCACACACACACACAGACTGATAATAAAGAAACACAGAAAACTAAATCTCCCAACCTTGGTTCATCAACGACCGAACATAACAAGATCTCGATTCTCATCGGAAAGAAAACCCCGATCAGGCCTCTCGGTCATCACACCAGCCAGGTACTCTACATAATGACACAGAAAGTTATCATTCCCATGAGAAACGTAGGTACAACAATCCACCGGCGTCCCGTCACTATTGCGTGTATGTACGACATTGTAACGCACCCAGGCACGTCACAAAGGCAGGTGTCTAATAACCCAGCGAACATTGACGGGGACATTCAGCCGCATGACCAAACATTTTTGTTCGCCACCCGGGAAAGGGGTAGGGTAGGGCGGGCACCCGATAGGAACACGTTCAACCGTGACCTCGCGCAAACAATAACAACGCACCTACCCTGGATCATTGTGCCGACTCTAACTGTGATCGTATTGGAGATGGACTGGAGACCTGCCTTAACACAGGCCTCATTACGACAGACTGGGTACGGTACGGTGGTCTATAGAGCAGGCTAGCAGGCTATCCCGTACAGTGGTAGCAGATAATCAATAAGCAGCCCTCCACCACCAGACAGACAGCCGCAGTGATGTCATAGCAGTGCATCTCTGTAACCGTGTCGCTGACACAATAGTAACAGACATGGCCCACACGCCCACCAGATGTTTATTAGTCGACCTCGCGCGACATTCTGATCAAACGTAAACAAGTATTAAAGTGGGTCAATTTCTTATTGTCACTGCTTATGTTCGATTTCGAGTTAACATAACATATGAGCTACTTTGCATCATGGGTAAGTTTCTTATAGATCTGCTGTTAACACATGGTAAGATGGTATACGTGTAAATAACCAAATATTTCTTTCTACTCCGTATTAATTTGTCAGTAGCTTATCCTTCTTCTCTTAACATTTTCAGATTGTAGAATACTTTATCGTCCATACCATTGTATTTATTTAATATATATTTTTAATGATTTTATTCTAGTAGATACAAATATTTATATAAAAATATTACACATGGATACTTCTGAATTAGCTCTCTATATATTAGTTATCACATTCTCTAGGATAAAAAAATTATATTGTCAAATAGCAATGTAATTATTCAACAAATTCATAAAATTTTAAACGACTGATTCACATACATATCAGTCAATAGGCTTCACATACATATCCGTCAATAGATAAATAGATTATTCTATATAATTGCAATGCATATGTTGGCAGATAACACACACTGGTATATTTTGTTAGAAGCTGTACAATGTTACCCCAAATGAATCCAAATAAAATTCTTACTGGTAGCAAAACTTGCAACTCTCTCTGTTGTGCCGTGTTTCCATGAGCTGAACCGTTCCAGCAATACATTGATAGGAGGCATGATTCCTTCCTCTCCTAAACACAAGCCGTCTCTACACCTCAGTCACGTAATCCTGAACCCTAATATACCCGCCGTTAATCTACAGATAATCCACTCAGCTTACACCCAATCTCATGGAACAAAGTAATTACCCCCCTTACCCCCACCCACCTACCCCTTACCCCCAGGGCTTGGGGCGGGACAACAGGAGAGAGGCTTATCTCTGTGGGGGTGACAAACAAGATTGTGGTGAAAACTGTCCATTGTTGTGGCTCCATAGGTAAAATAGCAGTGTGATTCCTATCACAATACATGTGTTCTTTAACGCAACTCTGATGTTATGTGGGTGTAGACTGTATTTAGGCTGAGATCTAAATTGTTACTGATGCAGACAATCCATTTAAACATGCCTCACTGGCTGGGATTCAACCGGCAGACAGTGGGTATGTAGGTAATTTAACAGCACAATTTAACAGTGCATTTCCTATTAACCTTCTACCTGCTTGATCATTAGAGAGACACTGATCTTAAGAGCATCTCTGGTTGCCTTTTAACATGGAGAGGGTTAATCAGTTAGCATACAGGAAATATCACGGATGGTTGGCCTATATAACAGACAAACACATTTTTATCTGAGACTAATTATGTTTGATTTGTCAACCCAATTTTTTTTATTTACTATTTACTATTCCCCATCACTAACAAAAAGAAGCATATTTTATATTACAAAAAGGAACTTTAATGTCTTTAATGCATCAACTGATCCATGAAGGAATTGCAAGCACATTGGCGTGACATATTATATTTTAGTCGTACCACTTTGAGTTATGTCCCAATACGAAATACAACCATATTCAGTGTCATGGAGTTGCAGTAAAATTTTGTTAGAGGGTTGCAGTGGAATCATGTCTACGATACAGCAGTGGAAAGGTTTTTGGAAGTACAAACATGATTTTATGTATGTCAAGTGAATGTATTTTGCCGTTGTAGCTAAGAACTACTCCAAAATGACCATAAATATCTGAGATATTATGCCTTTAAATATAAAAATGAATTGCTTGCTTTCAATAAAATGAAAGTCATTTAGAATATGGTCTCTTCAGTGAAATATCACAATACAGTACTTCCTCGATATAATGCCCTTCGATGCACCGTGGATTCGGATACAACGCGGGGTCCAGCATGTCATGGACCCCAACTTCAGGGTTATATCGAGGGAGCACTGTACATTTACTGGTACAGACAATCCATTTGGACTTGCTTAACTCAATAGACCGTCCTATTTAAATGTATGTAATAGTTACATCCACACTTCCCGAGGTGTATCAGTCAATACCCCTAGTTTTGGTAGTGGGGCCTCAGAGGCGGCATCCGAGGATGCATCACGACCAAAACTGTTGGGATATTGACTGGGATATTGACCGATGCACCGAGGAAAGTGTGAATGTAACTGTCCTATACCCCTCTTCCGGGCAAGTACTACATGGCATACAAATTAAATGTAAAATCTATGTAATATATGAGAAAATAAATGTATAACATAGTGTAATTTATAATGAATTTAATTTATAATGGATGATCACTGTTTATGCTTTTGGATGAATAAATATTTTGTGCTGCACATGGATTTGTTGTAGCATGTGTACGTGACATCATAGCCATGTGACTATCTTGATAAATGAATAGCCTTATCTTCAGTCAGCTATTTGGTCCGGTGGTAGCGACTGTGGAATCATGATTAGTTATGATCACCAGACTGGTTCGATCCCAGGTTCTGGCACAATGATGAAGGGAAAGTGTACTTTCAATATGCTTTTTAAAAGTGTAGGTTCATTTCTGATATTAGTACACTTTCTCTGAGACAGTGTAGGTGTATCCGGATATACAAGTACACTTAGAACAAAAAAAAACACTATGGCAACGAGGCCGGATATTGTCTCTACAAATATGTATGGCACCAGGGTGACCATCTGACAACCCAGATAACAACAGAACCCAATGATCCAGCCACACAATACGAAAACGCTTCAAGTCTAGGTAACATTTGGCATGACATATCTGAACAGATTGTCAGAGCCACTCATATCACACATGGAGTCTTGTGTGAATGCCTTCTAGTGCTTGAAATGACAGCTTGGGTTGTATACTCCCCAGGGAGTTACTATTGACAGTTTTCAAATAAATATTGTTTTAAAGAAAAGAAAAAAACACAAAAAACAACAGGGTAATAATAATGTAGTGCTTTTAGCAAGCACCTTGGAAGCATTATCAGTCAAATACAAAAATGAGCACAACATTTGTCACTGGCTGCAAGGCAAAATGCCTTATCAATCTTCTACTTCTTACTTACATTTATACAAGCGTGATGTGAAATTATGAGGCTAAATCGAGTGAAAGTGGATTGCATGTAAAAAGCTAGGATAAAATTTTAATTTTAATTTTAATAATATACTCAACAAAATTTATTAAGGGCCAGTAGACATTTTTTATATATAAATTTTAAATAGCTTTATATTATTTTAACAACATAGAATTTCAAGAACCTACAGACACATCATTTAAGAAGAATGGCACCAGGTTCCTCAAGCCAAGTTACAAATTTGGTAGAACACTTTTGCCGGTGCACATAACGTATTTTGTTAACCTTCTCCCTGCTGAATTGTTCCATTGTGCATGTGTTTTGGGCAGTGAGGAGATTAATAATGTATAATTTATGCCGGTTACTTTTAATCTCCGTGCACAAAGTGCTACGTAATTTAAAAAATCTTTAAAAAAATATGCACAATTCTTACCTTTATTACTCATGACTTTGTTTAACTGATTCAAAGCCTGAACAAAGTCGACACAAGTCTCCATATCAAATATACTAATATCCATCATACTCAATCAATGTTGCTCGCCTCCTAGTTATAGCACTATGTGGTAACGCGCAGAACACCTCACTTATATACCTCATGAACGATACCATGGAGCTCCTCTCACTCAATCAGCTAAGACAATACACAGGTGAAAGCAGTTACACCTGAGATCTCAGTTAATTAGTGGACAATACACTGCAGAATACTAACACAACGCCCCCCAGCCTATCTCAATCAGCAAACATCACACAATCATCTGTCTCCTAATGTGTCCAAGTGGCTTCTAATTGTTAAGAGAAAGTTCAAAGGATGGATGTCGTACTAATTAGCTGATTGAAATTAAGTATTTGGCTACTTTGTATTTAAATTAGTGTTAATGTTTGGAGACAGCTTCAAACATAAAATTATTGCAAACTGACATTTAAGTTGGACAGTATTCAGTTACATTTAGATGTAAACTTGGGTTCAATGGTTATAGAAATAAAGTCGTGCTGTCAAATCTAGACATAAACTTTGGTTTGAGGGTAATAAAAAGGAAGTTACACAGTATTCAGTAAAGTGTAGACATAAACTTTGCATCAAGGGTAATACAAATTGGGTTCATCGGTAAAAAACTGGGTTCAATGGTTAAAAACTGGGTTCATGTGTCATTGAAACTGGGTTCAACAGCAGTAATTTCAATAGGTTCCTGCAACCGGCAAAATTGTCTGTCTATTTCGGAGTATTTCACTAATTTTGCTGTCTACTTTCAATCTTGCCGATACTATATTGTAGATGAAAGTATGATTTATGCAGGTATTTTTCCTCTTACTTTTGCTATTCTGCCACCTAATTTCGATTCTACTGAAACCACTGCAACAGTAATACAAACTGGGTTCGCGGGTTATATAAAGACAGTGGTGCGGTACTCACGGTCAAACCTGGACGTGGTGAGGCTGGGGAGACTCTGAGAGCTGGCACTGCGACTGAGATCGGACCCGGTGGATCCAGGAAGTGATGTGGTACTCCGCGACAGGTCAGCAGCGATCTCGCTCATGCTCCGCGCACTGGCCAGCATTCCCTGCACACAGAACACGCACGTTACATACCATGTACGTTACATACCATGTATAATAAGCATGTATGAAAGGTTTGTCAAGTGCATACAATGATGTCAAATTTGAATGCAATTTGATTCAAGCAATATTTATTCTCATGATGATACAACATACAAAGAAGACCTTTGAATTTTATACTATGCTTGATTTCCATTTGGCTGGTAGTAGTACTAGTTCACTAGACTATCCTGCCAGTTATAGTATTGATAGCCACTAGACTCTGAAAACCACCAGTCCATACTTCACCCCATTAACCCTCTCCCAGCTGAAGGCGAGTTAACTTGCCCGATCACATGCAGAAATAGAACACTTTGATTTTATTCAGCAGTGAGAAGGTTAAT
>JAVCKZ010061462.1:0-15359 GCA_034780755.1 Lepetodrilus elevatus
TACGCGCGTTGCTGAACGGCTTCTGCAGCAATACATATCAATACATATCGATACGTATTCCAGCTTGAACGCACCTCTGTTTCCTTGAAGTATTTTTCATGGGGTTATCTCCCTTCCACTGTAATTCACCCTGTAGAAACTGCTTTTAACATTTATTTAATATGTTCCAGTAACATTTTTGTTTCCACTAATCGAAGTATGTTTCTACTAAAATCTATTTTTAATTATTTATTTGTGTATTGTTTTCAGGGGGCCATCACGAACATCCTGGAGGAGAACGTCGTACAGCCACTTCTCGTGTCCACCAGCGCCATTACTCTGGCCGCCGAGACAGTCAGGAGTATACTGAAGATCGATGACATTGTAAGCTTACTGTGCTGACATTATTCATTTATTATTCATTTACTGTAGTCGTGTATCGGTAAGATATTCATAATTCACTAATCCAAGCAATCGATCATGTTCGGTTGTCTGCAACAAGAAGCGATCAATAATCAGTCATTTATTGTAGGGCATTCCGTCACAAATAGGTGAAAGATTCCTACAGTGACGTTAAAACTCACTCATTTACTGTAGGGCATCTTTGGTTGTCTCCAACAAGGAGGAGGTTAATAAAATCATCGGTCAAGTTAACATGAACCAAATAGGCTTTCCATTCCTTCCTTCCTTTGTCAGGATGAACCAGATAGACATAAATTAATTTCTTCATTGGTCAAGTTAGAGGCATATTTTCCGCGAATGTGCAGAAATCAAGTTTCATTTGACAAGAGAAAAATCTTTTTTTTTGCAATTTTTGTTTGAATGTTAATTCGATATTTTCCACAGTAGACATTGCCAGAAGATCAAGCGATATCTCTTATTTATTCCATTAGTACATATAAATATTTTTTCTGTTCCAGATAAACTGCCACAAATGAGATGTTCTTCTGTTTACTTTGAGTCTACATTTCATCTCGTGCTGCATCCTCATTTCATCTCGCCGTGAGGGTCTGTTACATCGAGACGAAGCCACTGGTTACAATGCTGCATGTAACCATCAACTCTACGAATGCAAATTGACTTTGGGTTCAGTTCCACAAAGCTGTGTTTACCTTAAGCTTTCTTGAATTGAGCCCTGCTTGTGTGACCGAGAGAATGAGGACTATTTAATGTGATATTTCTGTCAACATTTTTTGTATTTTGTGCAGCGCATGGACTGAAAATAAAATATTTCAGCATATACAGCTGTCAATTTTCCTTGGTAATTGTTCAAGAAGTCTTACAAATACGTCTGAATTTGTTCCTGTTCCTGTTCCTACAACTGAAATACTAATAGTCAGGTGGCTTAGCGTCAAATTTGACGATAATTTCGCTAAGCCACCTGACTATAAGAATATAGAGGTGCAGTAGACCTTGCATATAACAGTCTCGCATAAACTGGACACTCTTCTATAACATACTGAATATGGAGTCGCAGTCCCATATGTATATACTGGACAAAAATGGGCTGTTCCAATGAGCATGTTGTACTGTATTTCTGTTATTGAAAGGGCTCTGGACTAATATATGCCCGATGTACAGTTAAATTGCACTGCGGGCAACCTATTTTTTTAACATTTTGCACCTTTGATGCCTTTGCTACTTGCTCTGCCGGCAAGTAACTCAGAATGTTAGTCTATATGGGTGAAAGATATCCTGCTATGACATAAAACATACTTGGAGGAATCCTGAGTTTGCATTTGTTTGCAATTTTCTATTCTGGCACAAATGGTGGTACCATTGAGTAGGACAATATTGATACTGTTGATTTGACTGCCGACATTCGTGTTCCATTGACAGTCTTGGATGTACAGCTGCTCCTTTCTAGCTTTTCTGTCCGACGCATGCACAGTTACATTGCAGTGTTGATCCTTGGTAACTGCGCATGCGTCGGGCAGACAGAACAGCTAGAATGGAGCAGCCACCTGTCCAGAATGTGCATCCAAGATTGTCAATGGAACACCACCTTATTTTCCCCCCCAAGTCTGAAGTTGCATCTGCATGGGAGGTTTGCAGGAAACCTGACAATCGTGTTTATACAACGAAAGCAAGATACATATTCAACTTTAAGGATAACAATTGTAATTTTTAGAGAACATACAGTAATTATAGTGCACAATCCAGCAAAGACTTCGCGTGTAATAACAATATTTATAACGACAATGTAAATGATAACGTAGAAACTGGTCGCTATAACAAATTATCTCCCTTAGACCAGTTACAACACGCATCGTACGTAAAATCTAAAGGTAAATTTTTCGTTTGTGCGGCTACGAATCTGTAAACGTTTGGGATGTGGTTTCATCAAACGCCCACACATACAATCTGACAATAAGTAACGGTGATTTCCCTTAGTGCAGTGCGTTCGCAGATCTTTACACTAGCATTGTAGCGACATGTAGGTTGAACGTGGACACCGCTCAGCGCATGATGTAGCTAGATGCAATATTGATTATTAAGTAACATTTTAGGGACCGGATACAAGTGTAAATCTGTTTACAGGAAACAATGTTATCGCTACAATAGTTTTAGCTAACTAAATTATCATAGCGATAAAAGAGTTTAAACCTGTAGCGGGTCCCTAAATCTGGATGCATCCAAATGTAGCTACAAATGTTCTGTCCAACGGGGCCTCATCTTATAATGATTGTAGGATATCTGTGGGAAGACTGGTAATTTATGTAAAATGATTAGCAAAGGTATACTCCCACCACGTTATAGAATCGTATCGAGTATAGTATTGGAATTAATTTCTCCAGTATAACAGAGTATGCCTCTGTGCAGTAGAGTGCATCATGTAGTCGACCTATGCAGGATTCTCTTCTAAATATTTATAATTGTAAAACTAAGCAACTATAGATATGTCGTATGGCTATAGTAAACAAAAAAAAGTCCTTTCAAGTTGATTTGTGAGAATGTTTCTTCTTTCGTAATTAGTGTAGTTATAAATTGTGATAAAATATCTAAATGTGCTAAAAGTGCTCTGGCTGAAGCAGTCGTAAATATTAGGTAAACTCTTTTGTAGCAGTAGATAAAGTCCTTCTAAAAATCAAATTCTAGAACTATCTACTTCAAGATACAATCATGGACTAGGTTATATGTACCGGAATATATATTGTCAGCTATTTGTTGTAGCACTATTGATTAGGCCTACAACCCACTGTAGCATACGAGTAGGCTACTGATAAGATCAGGAATTCCAAATGTTCTTTTTCCTAACCAATAGCTTGTACGCCGTATATGCGTTTCCGTTTTATTCAACGTACATGTCTAACCCTCTCCTACATGCTGGATTGGGCACAAACACTGCTCTTTAGGGCATCTCCGGTTGCCTCCAGCATGGAGAGGGTTAATATGAGTTACGACTCTCGTCGCGTTACAGCCGTTCTGTGAATGGGACCCGTTTCCGTTTATACTCAAATGGAGTGATGTGTAGTATGTATGCGTTATAGTGTATAGGATAATAAGTTTAGAGATTGTCTGCTTTACCAACGAAATCCGTGTGTTACCAGCAAATATCTCGGCTGTAGACAAAAACTACGAATGTTCAAGTCTCAAACCAGGACACACCTTTTTAATTTAATTAAGCTTATCGTTCGTAGATTACGACTATCAGAACTCGTGGCATTGCTAGAGGTTCCGATTAGAAGCCTACTTTTGCTGGATAATACTCTTCAAATCTATTATTAATATAATTATCTTCTTCATTCAAGTTCATTATCATATCGTCACGTATGAGTGAAAGATTCCTGCTGTGACGTAAAACAATAATGTTATCATCATAATCATCATCATCATCATCATCATCATTATTATTATTATTATTTAAGATAAATGAAGCTCTTGTTCAAAACTCGACGTATTTGCGGTAACTTGTTTGATTTGGTAGATAAATAAGAACACAATAAATAACATATCTATAATCGTAGTATGATAGTATAGTACAACATGCTCGTTTTCTACCAACAGCATCGGCGCCAATCGCTTTCCTTCATTCAGTGTACTGTAGCGTACGAAATAGTGGAGATCACTGAGGGATAGAGGATCACATTATTCAAGCTATATACAGTGAACGTGGGTCTCGGTGTAGGTCTACCCTCACACAATGCACCACCCCCAACTACTAAATAGCAAGCATGAACCCGCCCCTGAATGGCCAACATCACATAACATAATTATGATAGGCATATGTAGGTTACAAGTAGGCTAAAATGCGTTTCTCCGACCTATTAAATTGAAAGAGAAAGAATCCCATAGTATTTAAATATTTGTTTCTGAATACAAGCTTAAAGTCCAACCGTCATGTCATCTTTAATTCTGTCCGTAGAGCGTATTGTTAAAATCAATGTCGTCATGTTTGTTTCTCGACGACCTTTCCACCGATGCATAGCTGTGTACATATTCATTTCCGATGTTAAGATTCCTAAATTGTATCTAAACTTCATCCTATAATCACCTAATTTATATATTACGAGTCATGCAAAAATACTACATTTAAATGTTATATTATACAAAACTCTTGAGAACTAAAATCTGTATACTGTATTTATAGTGCTATGAAGTGCTATGTATATAGGATATATTCACATACAAACAAGATTTTACCTTCAACATAGCCTAACTGCACTACATCAATGTATGCCTTGTTTGTCCGTCTTTACAGTTTTGAACTTTAATACTATAGTGCATTACATAGACCAATATGACCACGAATCAGTACAGAGAATTCATTAAAGGTGTTTTCTCATAATTATTAGAAGTGTTGACATTGTTTTACCATTTCAAAGAAACGAAGAAACAAAATGTGTTTTTGCTGGGAAATGTACAAAATGGTTTTCTTATGATAAACTGTGAAATTCTCCAGTCTAATGATGTATGAGTATATCATATTACATACTAGTAAGCCAGTACACGTCTGAAAAGAGCAATGCTCATGCTTGCGATGCATTGGTACCGCAATGAATAGGTTTTGGTCTAAATAATATACGTAGGCCTACATGTATACAATATACCCACGAGAAATAAGATCTCAGAAAAATAAATCTGCTTTACATGTTAAATCACAGACTCCGACATTGTATAAAACTGCAACCCATATGTGCCTAGCCATTCTCCTGCAGATAATCTAAATATAGATTCCATCACATTTAAAATATATATTTCAAAGTTTTTAATTGCAGAGGGATATTATATTCATTAAAGATATGATAGATATGTGGAGGTACTAGTGGCGAGCACGTGGTGTTGTGTTACTGTGGTGGTACATGACCCTAGAGGTTCGCGTCTGCCTGATCTCTCACCCAGGATGCACTACATAGGTCTGGGTTAACTACTGTCACGCACACTGGAACTATATTCTTGCGCATGTAGACAGGTGTCCTTTTCCCTGACGTCACATAGTTGCTAAGTTACTGAGTTTTTCCACCCTTCTTGTCTGGCGTATGACTACTACGATCCGGTGGTGACTACTTTCGGATCACCGATCATTTTGTTTGACCGCTGCATCAAACGTTTGTTAAATTTTGATTGTACGAGGACTTAAAAGGACAGCAATGGGTACAATGGTGTCCCAGGATGGTTCTAGCAAGAACAAAGAAACCAATACCATCTTCAATTTTCAAATCATTAAAGCGATGGCTCGCACCAAGACATTATACTCTAAATGTTAAAATATTAATATAATCATGTAATTTAACACTATATTAATTAAATATAAGCTTTTAAACACAATATATGCAAAAATGGTTAAAATGTGTTTTTCTCGAATGTGGGATGTTTTTCGACAGAGCTATGCATTTAGACCGATAGAGGGTACCAAGAGATGAGGTTTGATACCATGCATGCCTATATTCTGTATTGGACGTACCTCAAGTGTATTTTAGAGTGAAAACCGAGTGTTGCCGAAGGACGAATGACGTCACGTGTGAAAAGAGGAGGAAGACAGTAGGCAGTCGGAGAAATGGCGACTCCATGATTGTCGCTTCAGGGGGGTTATGAAGTGGACCATCGTCAAAGGATACCAAATGTATTCGCAAACCAGTGTTTGGTGCTGCTCTTAAGGATTTTACCTTTAAAATACTACCAGACACATGAAAATGGCGGCAAATATGTACCGAGTTGGAGGTATGTATAATTTGAGGATATGGACGCATGGAGGGATCTCCGTCCCGCGGCATGATACCTCGATACCTATATCCGGATATTTCAGATCAATCAGGCATAACATACTTTCCAATCGATGATGTGCATATTCTAGCAATCGATTTGATTTAGTTAATGCATATTTTGAGCTTGAAACTTGTTTAATAGTTTTTGATTCACGTGAGTACAGTGCACGCGCATGCATGCGAGAGGTGATTAGGTTCAACTTTACCGATATGCCGTGTTTGGCATTAAAATGTATCTTATTTGGAAATCAAAACTGATTTCCATATAGAAAATGTCACCATATATAAGAGAATGTCATTAAAATTTGCATGTTTACGTTCAATATTTCACAATCGAGCCTTGATTACCCGAGGGGACTATTTTTCGTCAGTGGCTTGTACATACAAACCGGTATATTGACGAGCACACACAAAGACCTTTTTTTGTTTCCTTTGCAGATTATGTATATTTTGAAACATCGTCCACATCCCCCTTTCAAATACGACGAATTGAGGAACTTAATAAGGTAAGTTGTTAATTTTCTATGTTTTCACCGGCGATCGAAGCCAGAGGAGTGAGTAAATCTGTTTATATCCCCGGTGATTGCGGCGAGTGATATGGTTATTGTTATTCAATGCTTATCCAATGGCTGACTTTGATGTCTAAGACCCTCTGCATCTTTCTTGCAGACTCCAAATGGAAACGTTGAAGCCAAAGTTATGTGTTTTTATAGAAGAAGGGACATATCTAGCTCCCTCATCGTGTTGGCTGACAAGCACCAAAGTAAGTGCAAATGTGTTTGTTTATCGATGGACCTGACGATACGATTAGACGTGATACGGTTGGGCAGACGGGACAGCAGCGATGCATGTTAGCTCAAGCTGTCTACGTGCCGATCGCGACCTCTCGTGAGCTCGTGTTGCATAGACATGTCCATAAACCAGTGAATATTCTTATACACAATCCATATTACACTATGAAAACACAGTCCACGTGGGTTTCAGCGTGGTGAAAATAGTCCAGGCTATGCTAGAAGATATTTGATTGGAGGAACAAACTTCATTCATGTTTTGGCTCTACCCTCATATGTAAAACATGTTTTTATATGAGAAATACCCCAGAAAAGCAAGAAATAATAAATTATTTTTAAGGTCAGGTTATTGTCATCGTCTTAAAAATATTTGGGATAGTATTTTTCAACTAACGTGACAACAGCAAATGATTTTGTACATAGGTTACTTATTTCCAAATGTCATTGACTTATATTTTATTACTTGTGCATTTTAACAAATAAAATGTAGTAATAATATTTATGATAAGTATATTGTCCTATGCTTGTTGATCTTTAATATTTTTGACAGACCAGGGCAAATTTTAATCACCGGTATTTGAAAATCGATTGTAGATGTCGGGCATGCTCTACTAGCTGAGGCAGGACTATTTGAGTAATTGTACAATTTCATCAACAGATTGCACATCCATTATGCATTATAATTGATATACATGTATTATATAATCAGCATTGTGTGTATTATTAATTATTTAATTAATTATTATTAATTAATGGCTGCATCCAGATAATTGTGTGTGGTTCGGGGGTACATGGGGAGGGTGTGTGCATATGCACAATATGTTGCAACAGTATTTCCTGGTATTTCTCGTATTTATTTAATTTGTATGTGGGTTGTGGATTTGTAGATATTGTATGTATTCTACGATTGTTATTTGTTGTGAAATATGCTGACACAGGGTTTGCAATTAACACTCACCTGGGCCAATTCTCCCAATGCTAAAGGTATCCAGTAAGGGCGAGTAGGAATCTTTTGTAAACATTTGTTATTTGTATCATTATTCGGGTGAGTACGTTTTAAAGTTAGTTATTATCCATGTGACAGCAATAGCAGTGTTAGAATTAATATAGGGTCGGGGGGGGTCATTAGAATTAATATAGGGTCCGGGGGTCATTTGAAAATCTGCAATGTTAAAAGTATCTGTGTGACGCCCTGAAAATTACAGATTTTACCACCATTATTTCCATTATTTCGAACACTGAATAGTAATGATGTGAAGGATGGGTTGCAGATGTTTCGCCCCCTATACGTTTCGCCCCCTGTCATTGCGCCCCTACCTGGACATTTTTACCCCATACCCAATTCGCCCCTACCTGTACATTTTCGCCCCAGCTATTATTATTTTAAAGGTACATTTTCCCCATATCTTCATATTTAATGGATGTACGCTTCACACCATACCTATAGTTTGGCATGAAATGTATTGACCCATGAAGTATTTACCGAGATAATCTACGAATGCCAAACTATAATATTACTTAGAATTGTGTTAATGGATATACGTTTAGCCCCACTATAATTTCCACAAAACTGGCAAAATTTGGTTGTTTTATGTCAGTATGGTTTGTCATTATTTCACAAGAATGTGCTAGCTGAAATCTAGTATGAGCTGGTCTGTTACCATGGTTACAAATTACTCTTAAAGTTTTAGTCCCTCAGTCCTATCTCTCTCCCCGCCTCCCATTCCTCCTCCAGGCTGATGCAATGCATCCTGATTCTTATATAATGGTTGATGATATTAGGTTACTCTGCCATATATCTCTCATCCACTGGGGCTTACACGGGTTGTCACAGCTTGTGATGGAATGTGTGTCACTATGTGACCCGCATGTAGAGGCATTATAGCACAGTGGTAACCCAGCGGATTACATGGCCATTTGTTGGGAGTTTGAATCCTGCTGTGTTACTGCAGTCAAATATGCTATGGAGATTAATATACAGTTGTTATTATTAGCAACCTTAGATCCTCGATATCGGTTACGACTCGAGGGTTTTATCAATAATCATCAGTGACATAGTTGTATCTGGTTCTCTCCCCATTGCATGCAAGCCAGTTCTCTCGGTTGTTTGAATAGTATGTGGGTGGTAATAAAATGTCATATATTTGAAGAGAAAATTCTAGAAATCTGATTGGTCGAGAGGCCAAGTGTACCCCGCCGTATCAAGGTTTTATGATAGATGTACTCTTAAAACATGTTAAACTCAGACTTTCTACATTAATTACTTCATCATTGTATGGCTGTTCATGCTGTTGTTTGTGCAGCACTTATTTTATTTGCTAAATTATATTTGTTCTTAACCTTGCATTTAATTCATGGAAAATATTAGTATTCTAAGCTATACATGATCCTATTGCAATTGTTGTGTAAATTAATTTACTGCAGCATTCAGCCCTACGGATGTTTTGGGTCTGCTCCTACCATAAAGTGACAAGTTGTGTCATGAAAACTTATATTTATATCCCTCTTCCGGTCTCATTGCCAAGTGTATGTGTATATCCGGATACACATACACTTTCTCAGAGAGAAAGTGTAGGTAATATCATAAATGAACATACACTTTTTCAATTCGCCTATGGGTGAGATATTCCTGCCACAACGTAAAACTTTAATTCAATCAATCAACACTTTTTCAAAGCATTAATTGTTCATTTCGGAGAAAGTGTACGAATATCGGAAATACACTTTCCCTTCATCGAATTGTGCACGAACCTGGGATCGAACCAGTCTGTTGATCAAAACAAATCTTAGGAATAGTTATGACTGATTCAAGAAAGTCACATGCACCACGAAATAATTGTTCATCCAAAAGCATAAACAGTTGGGTGATCTTACACTATGTTACACTATGTTATAAATACATTTATTTTCTCCGAAATTGCATAGATTTTACATTTAATTTGAATTGTATGCCATCTAGTACTCGACCAGAAGAGGGGTATAAGACAGTTGCATCCACACTTTCTGAGGTGTATCGGTCAATATCCCAACAGTTTTAGCTTTGATGCCTCGGTGGCCACATGACCAAACCTGTAGGGATATTGACCGATACAGGGTTGGAACTTAACTTAAAAACGTACTCACCCGAACAATGATGTAAATAAAAAAACATGCGTATGATACCTTTAACATGACGAGAAATGGATCAGGTCGCCGTGCGAGTGGGAAACTCGTGCATAGGGTGAAAGAATCTTGAAAGCAGCGCTAAACCACAATTTAAAAAACATTTAAAAAATATTTTTATTTATTACCGTAATACAGTTAATTACATTGTGACAGACTTTTAATTTGTGATGTGTAAGTGAGATACAGTGCTCCTTCGATGCACCGCGGATTCGGATACATCGCAGGGTCCAACATGTGGACCCCATTTAAATAATTTTTTTTTTCTCTCGCCAATTATATTCGTTGATATAACGCGGGTATTATAACGCGGGTGGCATGTCATGTACCCCAAATTCAGCGTTATGTCGAGGGAGCACTGTAGTGTGTATTATATTGTGTCCACACTGGTCCATGGGTAAACTTCCTGACTATCTTTGAGTTTAATTTTTCGTCTTCCTGAAATTCCCAGCAGATGTCCACAATCACAGCATAACATTGATTTTATTTTTTTTCCATCCATGATTTTGATTAAACACTTTTGTTTGTTATGTATCTACGCACCTGTCGTTCACCAATGTTCATGTAACCACTGGTAACAATGGAACAGTTACAAGAGTACTACAAGTTATGTCTTCTGTTGTTTCTAGCCGATGCCCTCGATGTCAAGAAAATCTATGGACAGGACAGCGATGACAGTGAGTGGCGTGTCATTTTATGTTAATTTTATTACTGACGATTTGAATGTTGTACAGCAGTAGCATGATAGGTTAACATTGGTGTGTAATGAAAATGATGATAGTGGAAGACAACCAAGTTTCAATGTGTTGCCAATCTTGGACCACCATCGTTTCTATTTCTCAACTTGAAAAATTGCATCTGTGTACAGCTGCCTGTAGTTACCAGCGTGATTTCCGGGTGTACAGGTTTTTATAAGCTGAACTTTCTCGTGGTCGATGGGCCTACGAGAAATTTCAGCTTGTAAAAACCTGTACACCCGGAAATAACGCTGGTAACGAATTTATCCAAAATCGTAATAGTTCTACACTTTACGTACCGGATTTGTTAATTAATATGCATGCCGAAATGTCTTTCTAACGTGCAAGTCGAGGGCATTTGCAATAATGTCACAATCATGTATGTCTCATAACTGTTATCAGTAGCCAAACTGGGGTGCAACACTTTTCACAGGACTCCTCAACTAGAATCGACGCATATTTTGGATAAATCTCTTTACAGCTAGATATGTATATTAGTTATATCATTTCCGGGGTGTATACCCGAAACAAGGTTTGATGGGTGTATCGTCACAAATGGGTGAAAGATGCCCGCAGTGACAATAACCATGTTAACCCTCTCCATGATGGAGGCAACCGGAAATGCCCTAAAGAGCAGTGCACTCGTCATCGTGGTCATTAGTCATGTTAGTCATCAGCAGTGGCTCCAGGATCTTATTGTACAAATCTACGTCTGTGTTCACACAAATTTGTGTTTGCATTTGAACAAACAACTTTGTGTTTGCCTTCAAAACTAAGATTTTTGGGTCTGTCTTTATTAGGTTGACACGTAATGACAAATTTGTATATTTCCACAATAATCAGCATTTATATTACGTTTATAGATTTTTTATTATTGTTTTTTAGTTTCTATTTGCGTGTAAAGTCATTTCCTCATTTAACCCTTTCTAATTACACAATGTATAAAATAAAATAGGGTTTGAATTTTATACAATAACGTAGGTTTTCATAATTTGATTAATACATGGCTCGACAGTAAGGATTGTCCACCTGCCCGGGACAGGTATTATCCACAGGCGGACAAGTTAAATAGCCCAGATTAACAAGCCCATTTCACAGTAAACCCAATATATATTTTTTTATACTCCAGTTAAGATATTTGAAGTTATGATGGTAATCCATCTTTGTATCCTTTCACGAAGTGCTCTTATCCACTAAGAAGATATCATAATGCACTCCTTGCCGATAGCTAATACACTGCAAAGAGAGTGCTATGGTCTCTGTGGCTAAGATAAGACAAGACAATACAAGTCTTATCTGGCTAAGAGACCTTTGTGAAAGAATGCCCTGGTTTCCAGTCATCTTTTAAGATACAATTCTAGATTTATATTTCATAATGTGTGTTATTTGAGCCGTTTATTATTGGATTTGGTAGCGGTAGCTGAGTCACATGATATCTCTCCTTTATCCCCAGTGGCAAGACTTTCAACTTTGTATTTTTGAATATATATTTTTTACTAGGTTAACAAATTAGAACGTAGAACTACCTGAATTTGATCTGGGTACGATGTGATTGGATTTCATATAATACAAAGAGCACAGAACTGAAAGCATATTACTAGAAACTGGGACCCAGGGTTATGTGGAACCCGGGATTATGAAATTTGTTGAGTGTGATTTCATGATTGTCTCGTAACTAGTTGTGATTTGCGTTCAAAACCCGAGAAAAATTAAATCGTACTCAGAAATGTTTCCTAACCCCACAAGAAACATGAGAAATGTTTCATAACCTTGGGACCAGGGTATCGTTTCTCGAAGCTCTCTTAGCCTCTAAGGGACCATAGCACTCTCTTAACAATGTATTAGCTATCGGCAGACCTGATATTAGCGCTACGAGACTCTGCGATTATGAGTTACGACTCTCGTAGCGCTACAGTCGGTATGTGAAATGGGGAGCTGATCTTTGGTTTGTTGGTTAGTTAGTTTGAAGTATTTTTGGAGTTGTCGAGGTATAGGTATAAGATAACCATGATAACAGGGGTATTTATTATCATGATTATACTGGGTATGATACTATTATACACAGGAGTTGTCAAACATATCAAAATTATCATGATGACTCACAATCATGCTTCGTAAATGTCACCCACTTTTTGCAATTGTGAATTTATAGTTTTTATATTATTTATATTTTTATTGGATTCTTTTTTTCTTTGAAAAATGTAAAACTAAAAATTAAAAGGTTTGGCTTCATTGAATTTAAAATTAAAGTTTTTATTAAACTGATACAGGAATATTTCGCAACTGGGTCATTTCTGCTCTGCTAGTCATAGTGTCTAGGTTACCATTACATGCATGGTTTCACACAAGTCTTTCGTCTAGGTCAGGTCGCATCTCACTTCCTTATTCTCATTGTAGTACGTGAAATCTGTGTGCAGTACTTCATGCATCATTCACGTTCATTGGGTGTGTTTTCCATGGTTGAACGTCTTGTCAAAATCCTTTCCTTGTTCAAATCAAGTGATGCATAATCAGAATGTGGGTGAAATTATTACTTCAATGACAATTCTACTCAGTGTTCGAAATAATGACCTTCTCCCTGCTGAATAAAACCAAAGTGTTCTATTTATGCATGTGATCGGGCAACTTAAGTCGCCTTCAGCAGGGATAGGGTTAATTCGAACACTACATAATTTGAGTTGTATTTCCTAGTATGATTTAGGTGATAACATTTAGTTTAAACTTATCCCTACTGAATTGTTTCATTCAGTATACAGTGATCGATTTAATTGGTGGTCTGGGGGTCATTTGAAAATCTGCAATGTTAAAGGTATCTGTATGACGCCCCTGAAAATTACAGATTTTACCACCATTATGGAGAATGACCACCTTATTATTTTCATTATTTCGAACACTGGTATGTGTTTTGGGCAGTGAGGAGGTTAAAAATATATATATAAATTTTAATTTAACCTCCAATAAACAAAATTGAGATTGAAAAGGTTTGATTACAAATCGACAGATATTGATAGTACGATGAGAATCTAAATTGGCTCTAAATCGGCTGGAACGCTTTGAGTGTTGACACGAGACAAAGACCAGGGTGGGATCGCCCTAGTTGGCTTGTAGCTGGGGACCCCTTTCAGGCCGGCCGGCCCAGCTGTTCATAAGGAACACAAAGAACTCTGTCGGACGGGTGGGGGAGGCCCTGTACGGGTTGGGAATGATTGACACTTATTATAACCATGATAATGCCAACTATATTTTGTCTTTTGTTTTTAGTGTATGAAAATGTGTTAGTATAATGGTGTGGATGGTATCGAGTTTGCGACACGCTGTTTACTGTGTGAAAAGGCGTAGCTATTGTTTTGCGATGTATTGATTATATTTTTTAAACTCTTGTCAGAATTTATCAGTTTGGTACGATTTCCCATTTCAATGATACTTAACTAAGGATGGTGTGTAATGTTTCTTGGAAAACTGGAGAATTGTAATTTATTTTTTTTAAGAAGTTTTTTAAACCAGGTTAATATTTTTAATAACCTTTCAAAATGAGCTAATAGTGAAATACAAGGATGGTGTGTACCTAATGTTTCTTGGAAAACTGGAGAATTGTAATTTATTTTTTAAAGACGTATTTTAAACCAGATTATTATTTTAAATACTAGTAACCTTTCAAAATGAGTTAAATATCAAGGTCAATCATAGAATATGATATGTTTTGGAAATTATATTTAAGTTTTATTGCAAAGGTTCAAGGAAACATAAAATCAGTTCTCATGTATTGACAATAGGTGCTTTTATCATGTGTTTATTACTAACTAAAATAAAACTACATATTTTAATTATGAATTTGGCTCATTAGCTACCTATTGTGACTAATTTTAATCAGATATGCGTGTGGTATATTTCCACCTCCACAGACAAAAGAAGGAAATTTTTGCCCCCCAGACCAAGACGGAGAAGAAGTATTTGTATGTCACATGGTTAACGTGAATATCCTTGTTCCGTTAAAAATAATTCAAAGTTGAAAAGTTGTGTTTTACTTTACACATTTGTTTGTTTTGTTATTTATTTATTATTATTATTATTATTTTATTATTTTTGTGCTGTTGTAGTTTTTGCTTTCAGTTTGACTTACTTGGTTCATTGAACTGTTGGTTTTTCATTTCACATTTTACTAAATTAATTGAAATACATTATTTTCAGAATATTACAGGGGAAGGGTTAGCACGTTTGACTTAGTGGGCCCGGCATCAATGTTCGCGAAAGATACCTTTCTGATGCGACACTGATGCACTGTCTATACCAGTGTACTGTGGCAATGCAGATATCATCCTTGGTCTGTCAGTACCAGCCAGTGCTCGCAGGTTTATTGTGCTTGGCGCTCAGCATTAAAGGGGTAAAGCAAGGACTGGCCAGCTATGAGTGTCTGAGTGGGGTATCATTGTTCTATCTGCGACATGATATTCTAAGTGAACTAGCACTATAAAAACTGGTGGAAA